>SNQJ01S0014956.1:96931-111766 GCA_010110895.2 Picea sitchensis | reverse complement strand
TGGAAATTTATAAATTGGAAACAGATGGAATACTGTTGTACAAGAACAGAATTTTTGTACCCAATGTCCAGTGCTTGAAACAGATGATTTTGCAGGAGATGCATAATGTGCCTTATGCAGGGCACCCTGGATATCAGAAAACAATAGTAACGATCAAGAGCCATTACTTTTGGCCAGGTATGAAGAGAGAGATCGTTAACTACATCGCTAGATGTATGGAGTGCCAGAAAGTTAAAGCTGAGCATAGGCACCTAGCAGGGTTGCTGCAACCTTTACCCATTCCTGAGTGGAAGTGGGAAGTAGTAACGATGGATTTTATTACAAGATTGCCCCAAATAGGCAAGATGCATGATTCAATCATGGTGGTGGTGGACAAGTTTACAAAATATGCCCATTTTATTCCATTGAAAACAACTCACAAGGAAGCAGATGTTGTTGATATTTTCATAAAGGAAGTGACACAATTGCATGAAATTCCTAAAACGATTGTGTCCGACAGAGTCCCGAAATTCACCCCGAATTTATGGAAAGGATTGTTCAAAGGATTCAGAACAAATCTAAACTTGAGTACAACTTATCATCCTGAGTCTGATGGACAGACAGAGAGGGTGAGAAAAGTAATAGAAGACATACTGAGAATGTATGTGATGTACAAACCATCAAGATGGGAAGACTACCTACACTTGGTAGAATTCGCCTACAACAATGGGTATCATGCATCGTTGAAGATGAGCCCATTTGAAGCACTTTATGGAAAAAAGTGCAATACTCCAGTGAGTTGGGATAATCCAGTTGATAGAACAGTAGTTGGGCCAGAGTTTCTCAAGGAGATGGAGGACCAAATGATAAAAATTAAGCAGAATTTGAAAGCTGCCCAGGACAGGAAGAAAAGTTATGCTAATAAGAACATAACCCATAGAGAGTTCAAAGTGGGTGATCATGTTTTCCTGAAAGTGAAAGCTAACAGGAGTTACCTGAAGCTGGGAGGTTGTGCCAAGTTGGCAGCCAAATTTTGTGGGCCATTTGAAATTCTGAAAAGGATTGGGCCAGTTGAATATATTCTTTCATTACCTGCATCCATGACTGTACATAATGTGTTTCATGTTTCATTTCTTAAAACGTATATGCCTGATGCTAATCATGTAATTGATTGGAATGTGATCTAGGTGGAGAAAGAAGGTGTCCTGCAAGTGCATCCTATACGCATATTGGACAGGAAAAACAAACAGCTCCGGAATCGAGCCATAGGGCTTGTAATGGTCCAATGGACCTGGTACGGTCCTGAGGACGTGACATGGGAGCATGAATATGTTATGCGGGCAGAGTACCCACATCTTTTTGAAAATTTTAAAAAGCTTGCAGATGCGGTGTAAAGTTGCACTGAGGACAGTGCAAAAAAAATGGGAGGGGATTGTAATGTCCCCAAGGCCAAGCCCTGTTGTAAATCATGTCTATGAAGTATAAATATTGTTTATGAACTGTAATTCAAGTTTATAAGGCTGGTGAACCATGTTATATAAGATAGTGAGCTTATGTGTTATTAGGCCAGGGAGCCTAAGTGTTGAAGGCCGAGAGCCTAATTTTTGTACATGTAATTATGCACAGTATTAATACAAAACATCTATGCATGTGGATCGACCACGATGAATGAGTGATGGGGGAATAAGCTTCCACAAAACCTGGGTAAGGGTTTGGGGGCTGGAAGGTTGGAAATAAAGGCTAAGTGTGGAGCCTAGGGGCTAATTCTAGGGGCTTAATTCCTTGGGATTAATATTTTAATATTATCCCAAAAGCCATGTGAAATCTATGTTTTATCCTAAGTTCTTGGGGAGGGACGCATGCAGCTTCATGGGCAACATGTGTCGACCTGGGCACATGTGATTTAACCCAGGAAATGAGCCATGTTGGGGGTTCTCTTTCCATTTCCATCGACTGTTGCATAGGAGTTGGGTGGGCATTCCTCCAACCATCACTTGAATCCGAGGTTCGACCTTCCAATTCCTCCATCCTCCATTTGTACGCATTTCAGCCTCTGTGATTGAACCTCTGTACACCTTACACATCTCTAAAACCAGAGAGGTGAGTCTGTTCCTTATTGCTGGTTGGGAGAACTGAATGTTCTGTAATTGCTGAGTCGTGCATCCTGTGTTGCTTGCTGGAAAGCTCAATGCATCCTGTAATCGTAGATCCACGCTATGCTTTAGTGCTGATCATTTTCGATTTGTGTGTCCATACCCATTTTCCCAATTGACTGTTGTGGCCACGTAGTGTTGGATTGTGTGTGGCTTGCTAGCTAGTGTGAGGGAGGTGATTGTTGTTGAAGAGGCAGGTTACCTAGTCTGTGAGTGACTCTCTCCAAGTGAGACAGTGAGTGGAGGAAGTGAGAACTCCTGGAAGGACTCCTGTACCTGCCAAAGAACTCGGAGATTTCTGGTTCAGTTTGTTGCTGAAGCCCAAGGGAAGGGAGGTTAGCAGCCGATGGACTGTCTTGGTGACAGTGAAGGTGTATACTCCTGGGGTGGGACAAACATGTGGGGAATGAGAGTCTGTGGGCAGTGGGCATAAGTGGCTCTTGGGAGAGGATCCTTCTCCTGTGACTGTGTGTCTTCCTGTATTCCCTGCCTAGCCTAGGAATCCCTACCCGGTGAAGCTTAGTCCCAGGGCGGGGGTGATCTACTGCTGAGAGTGATGAGCAGCGCGGTCTAAGGCTGGGAGGTTCATGGAAGGTCTACACGAAGTTGGTGAATTACATCCAGTCTAAAAGATAAGTATATACATGCCTATAATTTCAATTAAACATGCATGTCTGTGATTCTAGCAATCTTTACATGCATTCCACTGTATTTATGAATTATTGTTAATGTCGTGGATTATGTATGCTAATGGTATTAATGTTCTTACATTGTGTTTAACTGTAACTAAGAAATTGTATTTCGTAAGAATGCATAATATGTTACAGTATTGTTTTTCCGCATAGTAATAATGGCCCAACCATGGCGTTGATGGTCGGGGACGTTACAAAAAGCATGTCCAGAGGTGTTTTTCCTATCATCTAGGTTGCCTACAAAATCATTGTCTGTGTAACCAAAGAGATGATTATCATCAGACTGAGTGTACCATAAGCCAAAATTGAGAGTGCCTACAACATATCTCAGAATCTATTTCGCCATATTCCAGTGAGAATCTTTGGGGGATTCCATGAACCTGGAAACAAGACTGGTTGCATACATAATATCAAGCCTAGTTGCTGTAAGATACAACAACTACCTACCAAAGTTTTGTATAGGGTAGAATCCACTGTAGGTCCTTCATCTTGCTTGCTCAATTTTGTGCCAAGGGGTATAAGGGTTTCTGCTAGATTGCAGTCTTCCATGCAAAATCTTTTGATGATGTCTGTTGAATACTTTTGTTGATAGAAAAAAATGCCTTTGGTTGATTGATCAACCTCAATTCCCAAAAAATATTTAATTATGCCAAGATCTGTCATCTCAAACTCAGATTGCATGGCATGTTTAAAACTGGTTAACTCAAGATTTCCAGTATATATCATGTCATCAACATATAAACATACAATCAAAATTTTACCATGTTGATATGTTTTGGTGTATAAAGTTGGTTCATTTTGACTTTTGTTGAAACCACTTTTGATCAGGTAAGTGTCAATTCTACTGTACCAAGCTCTTGGAGCTTGCTTCAATCCATACAGGGATTTCTTCAACCAATACACTTTGGCTAGCTGCTCTTTGACTTCAAATCAAGGTGGTTGATCCACGTAGACCTCTTCTTCTAGGAACCCATTCAGGAAAGTTGACTTGACATCCATTTGGTATACTTGCCATTTGTGTTGGGCTGCTATGGCCAAGAGAGTCCTTATAGTGTCTAATCTTTCTACTGGAGAAAACATTTCAACATAATCAATACCAGGTTGTTGTGAGAATCCTTTGGCAACAAGTCTTGCCTTGTGTTTTTCAATCTGTCCCTTTTCATTAAGTTTAATTTTGTAAACCCACTTGACACCAATACTCTTCTTGTGTCCGAGAAGAACAACAAGATCCCATGTATTTTTCTTCTCAATGGAGTCAATATCTTGGTTCATGGCTTGAACCCAATGTGGCTCCTTAGCTTCTTCTTTAAGAGATGTAGGTTGATATGACATTAATGCAAAAAGATTGTGTTGTTCAATGTCATCCAACTGCTGATGGATTTCTCTCAAACTTCGAGTTCTCTGATTTGGGAGTTCAGAGGATGAATCTCTGCTGGAAGTTGAGTTATTCCGAGAGTTTTCAGATTGTCCTTGTACCTGCAGTCTTAGAAGAGCAGGTTGAGGTATTGGTTGTCCTGAATTTTCTGCATTTTCAGGATTGGGCAACAATGGATTTTGATTGTCCATTTGTTGATTTTCAGATTTGTTCCAGAATTGATTTTCCAGAAATTTTACATCTCTACTGAGAATTAGTTTATTTGAGATTGGATTGTAAAGCCTATAAGCTTTTGATGTTTCATTGTAGCGAGTAAAGATGCATTTCTCACTTCTATCATCCAGTTTATTCCTTAATTCAGAAGGTATGTGAGTGTATGCTATGCATCCAAATGTCCTTAGATGAGCAACATTTACCTTTGTCCCACTCCATGCTTCTTGAGGGACCTTCATATTGAGACTGGTGGTTGGAGATCTATTCAGGAGATAAACTGAGCATGCTACTACTTCAGCCCAAAATGTATTTGACAGACATTTCTCTTTGAGTAGGCTTCTTGCCATGTTCATTATTGTCTGATTTACTTTCATCCACTCCATTTTGTTGGGGAGTATACCTAGATGTATTTTGCATGATGATGCCTTGTGATTTTCAGAAATTTGCAAATTCTTTGGAGTTGTATTCTCCTCCTTCATCACACCTGATTGCTTTTACATATTTTCCACTCTGTTTTTCAGCTTCAACTTTGAATCCTTTGAACTTTGCAAAAGTTTTAGACTTATGTCTAAGAAAGTAGATCCAAATTTTCTTGCTAAAGTCATCAATAAACGTTAGAAAATAAAAGCTACCACCTATTGAATCTGTTTGCATTGGTCCACATAGGTCAGTGTGAACCAATTCTAGGTGTTGTTTGGCTTGAGTGGAGGACTGTGGAAAACCAGTTCTCTTATGTTTTCCAAGAATGCAAGACTCACATGGGGGATTGTGCTCTTTGAAAATAGGGAGACCTTTGACCATGGAGTGCTTCTGTAGAAAACTTAGATTCTGAAAGAGTAGATTTCCAAATCTTGTATGCCAAACCATAGTTTCATTGAGGGTGGATGCACTTTGTGCATATGATTGGATCAGATTTTCCATTCTGAGGGTCAGGGGAAACATTCTATTCCTAGTCATGTGGATTTCAGAAATCAAGTTTCTGCTGGGGGTTTTATCATATATCCTACATGATGCTCCCTCAAAAAGTACCTTATAGCCATGTTTAATGAATTGTCCTACACTTAATAGATTATGTTTCAGATCTGGAACATGATAAACATTGCTTATGTCTTTCTTTACATTTTGTTTAGTAAGAATAAGTACATTTCCTTTTCCTTGAACTTTGACTAAAGAATCATTTCCAAGTGTAATATCAGAGGAAATTGAAGAAGCAATGCATGAAAGTAAATCTTTGTTACCTATCATGTGATTGTTGCAACCACTGTTCAACAACCAGATATCTTTATGTTGTTCTTCGGTCTTGTGGCATGAGAGAAACATACCATCTGAGGTTTCTCCTTCATGATTTGTGACATGTGCTCTACCTGAGAGATGACCTGCTTGCTTCTTCTGGCATTCAGATTCATAGTGCCCAAACTTTTTGCAGTAATAACATTGTATGTTTCTATTGTCATTTGATCTTCTCCCTCTCCCCCTTTGAGGCTGGAAATTCTAATGTTGGTTGTGTTGTTTGTAACCTTGGAAATTATGATTCTAGTTCTGTTGTCTGTGAACTTCATTTGAGTGAAAGTTACTTGGACTTCTCCCTCTTCCTTGATGATCTATGCCTCTTCCTCTACCTCTCCCTCTGTTGAAGGAGAATTGAGTTTTGAAGGAATTGGTGATTGACTCATCTGCGAGATGTAGTCTGGTCTCGTGTGTCAATAGGGAACCCATCATCTCATCTGTTGAAAAATTTGACAGATCCTTGGATTCAAGGATTGCTCTAGCGACCATTTCAAATTTCTTTGGTAAAATTTCAAGGAATTTCTCAACAATGCGTTGATCAGGGATGGTTTCACCCGTCAATCTGATCTGGTTTATGATTCCCATGACTTTGGTCAGAAACTGGTCAACATTTCCAGACTCTATCATTTTTAAAGTCTCAAAATGCATCCTCAAGGTTTGCAGTTTGACTGTTTTGACCTTGCCATTTCCTTGGTAGGCTAATTTAAGGATGTCCCAGGCTTGTTTTGAAGTAAAAACACCTATGATTTTTGAGAAAATCGAGTCATCCACTCAATTTTGAATCCAGAATTTTTCTTTTTTCTCCCTATTCCTCTGTGTTGCCGACGCGGTTCTCTGTTGGTTGGTCATGGCAACAAGGTTTGTTGGATTTGGTTCTACATATCCAAGATCCACTGGATCCCAACACTCTTGTGATTGCAAGAAGGATCTCATTCGAAGAGACCAAAACAAATAATTCTTTCCAAGAAGAATCAGTCCTTGAGTTGGTCCTAAATTGCTCGAGGTGGCCATCTTTGAAGAAAAAAAAAATTAGAAAACAAAAAATTGTTTAAATATTTGTGTGCTTACTTGTTTTCTGCACGTAAAACCATGTCCGCGAAGCTTTCAGTGACTTTAGACCAAAAAATGTGGGGTAGACCACTTCTTTAGCTTCGATCTGGCTGGATATAACTATTCATGTGAAAGATCTGTTGATTCAGAGCTCTGAGTTCTGTTCTTTTGCAATTGTAGCCCCTCTAATGGCAGAATCAGGATTTCTGAGTTTACTCGAGAGCCAAAAAAAATATGACATTTAGATTCTCATGTGACTGTGGGCTGAAGACCAGGCACTTCAGGTTTTCACGTTTCATGACTTTGCGTTTCGACATTGAAGGTAGCAGTTCCTTCGAATAACCGAATTGCGAAATTGCTTCAAGGATCAATGATCCTCATTGATTTGAGATCAACTACCACAAATTCTTCCTTACCTTGCAAACCTCCTAACTCATGAACCTCCAAACAGTGGGAAGAGATCGACGGTCTCAATTTCCTATGGAGATCTATGATCTGACCGCTCAGGTCACGTCGGAGTTTTACGTATCACGAGTTCACTGAACTCTCACCTCTGATTTCACAGTAGATAAAATTGCGATGGCGCTGGATCGACGGTCTAGATCTTTGCTCGATCAATGGCTGCGATTATTTCACGATTTCAGATATCGCAGTTTCTTGAAACTTTGCTCGTTGACTCCTTCAAATCGCGAGTCAATGAAGTGTTGAACGCTCGCCACGCATCCCTTCCAATGGACGGTTCAGAGGATGTCAGGATTTTACGACTTGAGAGCTCCAAGTCACGACCTCCTTCACATTCTCGACTCCTGAAGTGCCGACATTTTGGAGCACCCCAAATCCGATGGTTGACGCTCCTCTGGATCTAACAGTCTAGATCTCAGCAGTATTTCATGTATCGAGATTTCGTGTGTCGCGAAGTCGAATGACTTTTCCTCCATTTTCCCAATCCACGAAATGCCGAAATAAAAATATAAAAGGTGAAACAACTGACATACGTGGATCTCTGCCACATGTCCCCCGTTGATGGACGGTTGTGATCAATTTCGCGTATTCAGGCTTGGGGTCCTTTTATCACTCTTAGTGTCAAAACTCGTGAAGTGCCGAATTATGAATTTTTGGAGCATCCAACGGTCCTTAAGTTTTGCAAACAAATGGCTAAGATTTTAACTTCGGAATCCCGGGTTTCGGGAGTTCTGCTGCTTTGCAACCTTTACACGAAGATCACTGAATTTATGAAATTTGAAAACCTTTGGCAGTTAAAACATGCGCACCTTTTCTTGATCTCACGGCTGAAACTCTCGCCTTGATATGATGGCTAAAACTCTTTCACCTTTTCTGTGCACTCCTCTTCCTTTTTGAACTCGATCGATGGCTCAGATATGTTTGCAAGGCCAATCTTACGACTGTGTCTTCTTTTCCTTTGCTGCTTTAGTGTGTTCTTTACAGCTTTTGTAAAGATTTTCTCCCGAAGAAGGAAATTCATGAATCTTTCACGAATTCTTTAAAGAACTCATGTATCTTTAATTGTTTCTTCCCTCTACAACTCTACTTCATGAATCTTTCACGAATATTTAATTGCTCATGATTTTTTCAAGTGTATTTCTCTCTAGTTCCTCACGTTTGCTTTCTGCGGTGATCTTTTGAGTATACAATCAGACTGCTCTCCAAGCTTTGTGAAGAATCTACGTCCCGTGCTTTCGTTGACAGTTTAAAGCTCTGCGCTTCTTAGGATCGGGATGCTCTCCAGACTATGTGAAGAGGCTTACGTTTGAAGCTTTGATACGATGATAAAATGAGAAGCAGAGAATACAGAGAAAGAGCAGAGAAGAAATAGTATTAAGTATATTGAGTATATGAGAAAAAGAGTACATAAGAAAAGGGAAAATAGTTGAGCCAAATAGGCTCAAGAAAATCAAGAACATAAAGAACCGAGTGTACAACAATCCAGGACAGCTGGGAGTGTATAGTCAGACTGTTGAGGTTACTTCAAAACAGGCCTGGGACATCCTTAAATTAGCCTACCAAGGAAATGACAGGGTCAAAACAGTCAAACTGTAGACCTTGAGGACGCATTTCGAGACTTTAAAAATGATAGAGTCTGAAAATGTTTATTAGTTGATGACCAGAGTCATGAGAATCATAAACTAGATCAGATTGACCAGTGAAGCCATCCCTAATCAACGCATTGTTGAGAAAGTCCTTAGAAGTTTACCAAAACAATTCGAAATGTTCGTTACAACAATCCTTGAATCCAAGAATCTGTCAAATATTTCAACAGATGAACTGATGGGTTCCCTATTGACACACAAGATGAGACTGCATCTCACAGATGAGTCAATCGTCAATGCCTTCAAAACTCAATTCTCCATCAACACAGGGAGAGGCAGAGGAAGAGGCATAGGTAACCAAGGAAGAGGGAGCATTAGAAGTAACCATCACTCAAGTGGAGGTCACTGACAACAAAACCAGAATCAGAATTTCCAACCTCAAAGAGGCAGAGGGAGAAGATCATATGACAAATCTAGCATACAATGCTATTACTGCAGAAATGTTGGACACTATGAATCTGAATGTCGGAAGAAGCAAGCAGATCAACTCTCAGGCATAGCACATGTCTCAAATCATAGAGGAGAAACCTCAAAAGGTATTCTTATCTCATGTCACAAGACTGAAGAACAACATAAATATCTTTGGTTGTTGGATAGTGGTTGCAACAATCACATGATAGGTAACAAAGATTTACTTTCATGCATTGATTCTTCAATTTCCTCTAATATTATACTTGGAAATGATTCCTTAGTCAAAGTTCAAGGAAAATGAATTGTACCTATTCTTACTTAACAAAATGTAAAGACAAACATAAACAATGTCTATCATGTTCTAGATCTGAAACATAATCTATTAAGTGTAGGACAACTCATTGAACATGGCTATAAGGTACTTTTTGAGGGAGCATCATGCAGGATATATGATAAAACCCCCAACAGAAAATTGATTTCTGAAATCCACATGACTCAGAATAGGATGCTTCCCTTGACCCTCAGAACTACAAATCTGATCCAATCATATGCACAAAGTACATCCACCCTCAATGAAACTATGGTTTGACATACAATATTTGGACATCTACCCTTTTAGATTCTAATTCTTCTACATAAGCACTCCATGGTCAAAGGTCTCCCTGTCTTCAAAGGGCAAAATCCCCCATGTGAGTCTTGCATTCTAGGAAAACATAAGAGAACTAGTTTTCCACAGCCCTCCACTCAAGCCAAACAACATATCAAACTTGTTCACACTGACATATGTGGACCAATGCAAACAGATTCAATAGGTGGTAGATTTTATTTTCAAACGTTTATTGATGACTTTAGCAGGAAAATTTGGATCTACTTTCTGAGACATAAGTCTGGAACTTTTGCAAAGTTCAAGGAATTCAAAGCTGAAGATGAAAAATAGAGTGGCAAATATGTAAAAACAACCAGTTCAGATGGAGGAGGAGAATATAGCTCTAAAGAATTTGCAAATTTATTCAAATCACAAGGCATCATCATACAAACTACATCTAGGTATACTCCACAACAAAATGGAGTGGTTGAAAGGAAAAATCAGACAATAATGAACATGGAAAGAAGCCTACTCAAAGAGAAATGTATGTCAAATACATTTTGGGCTGAAGCAGTAACATGCTCAGTTTATCTCTTGTGTAGATCTCCAACCCCTAGTCTCAAGATGAAGGTCCTTCAAGAAGCATGGAGTGGGAGAAAGCTAAATGTTTCTCATCTAAGGACATTTGGATGAATATCATACACTCACACACCTTCTGAATTAAGGAAGAAACTGGGTGATAGAAGTGAGAAATGCATCTTTACTGGCTACAACGAAACATCAAAAGCTTGCAAGCTTTACAATCCAATCTCAAAGAAACTAATTCTTAGCAGAGTTGTAAAATTTCTGGAAAATCAACTCTAGAACGAGTTTGAAAATCAACAAATGCATAGTCATGATCCAGTTATGTCACTTCCTAAAGACACAAAGAATTCAAGACAACAAACACATCAACTTGCTCTTCCAAGACTGTAGGTACAAGGACATTCTAAAAATTCTCAAGATAACTCAACTTCCAGCAGAGACTCATCCTCTGAACTTCCAAACTGGAGAACTCGAAGTTTGAGAGAAATCCATCAGCAGTTGGATGACATTGAACAACACAATATTTTTGCATTAATGTCATGTCAACCTACATCTTTTAAAGAAGCAGCTAAGGAGCCACATTGGGTTCAAGCCATGAACCAAGAGATTGACTCCATTAAGAAGAATAAGACATGGGATCTTGTTGATCTTCTCAGACACAAGAAGAGTATTGGTGTCAAGTGGGTTTACAAAACTAAACTCAATGAAAAGGGACAGATTGAAAAACTGTGTGGCTGAGAAAAATATTGAAAGATATGTCACATACAGAAAATGAGCCAACTCCTATCTTATGTGACAACACCTCAGCAATTTCTCTATCAAAAAACCATGTGTTTCACAAGAAAAGTAAACACATTAACACTCGCTTTCACTTCATCCGCGAGCTTGTCAATAATGGTGACATTGCACTTCAATTCAAAAGCTCACTAGATCAACTCGCAGATATTTTTAAAAAGCCACTAGGAAAATCTGAAGCACGACTTGTAGATTTATTGAAGAAAGTCATTCCATAGGGAGGCGATTCTGCAGAGAAAACATCATAGAAGCCACCTGTATCTAAATTCGAGTCTCCGAAAATGAAAATTGCAGGAAATGCACATTTTTTTTTTTTTTTTGAGATATTTAACATGGATATTCAACTGTAGTCAAAATGCTTGATTTCTCTCTCAATGGTTTCGCACATCTGTTGGCTAGCTTACTAGTAAACATATTTGCATAGATAAATAAAAGCATTTTGGACAGGCTGTGGATTGTTGAATGGTGGCCTCAATGAGTGTCTGCGCGTCCAGAGTTGGAGGTGAAAAGAGAATTTTTCTGAGTAATGTTTCTTTACATTTAACCTCGAATAATTTTCGAGTAATGCTTCTACGAAATTGCTTACTGCTCATGATTAAAGGTTGGAATGATTTTGTATATTATCAGCAACAGTTTCTGAAGTTTTTCTTGAAGTTGTTTTATCTTCCATTATTGGTTCCTTCCGGCGTGGAGAGGCCTGAAGGAACCCGTCCTTCTCCTATTGTTGCAGCGTTCGGGTGAGGAAACAGTGCACGCTCTTCTCGCTATGGAAAACTCTCGTACAAAATTCACATTAATGTTGTTGTCATATATATATCATTGTTGTCATAAATAACGGATTTCGCAGCTGTCATATATATCATTGTAATCTCACTGCTTCCAGTGCCATTGACATGAGGTGAAGGAAAGGAAGCCAAGGAAGGGGTTCCATTGAGAGTCGCCTCAAACCCTAGCCGTTGTTAAAGTGAACAAGGCAGTTAAAATATCGCGCGAGCCTGTGAAGGAGTTTGAGGGAAACTACGTAGAGGAGAAGGTTAATTTCTACGTGTCTATTGGGTGATTAAATCGTAGCCTTGGTGAAAGGGAACCAGACAAAGTGAGTACGAGGATAGTTTGATTGTTTTGCGTGCTATGGAAATTTGTGATTAGGATACATGTAAGAGGTCTTGGCGACTGTGAGGATTTCCACCAAATACAGTATTTCCACCCTATGGAAGTTCATTAAGAGAAGGAGATGAATTGTCGGAGGTTCTTTTATTTACATATAACTGGATGCTGAGAGAAATGTTTTGCGGAGAATACAAAGACTGGAGAGAATACTTGTTGTGAGAAATTTCCGTGATAGAGTCGTGCGACCAGTAGGGGCCGCATCCAGAAGGGCAGCATCCAAAAGAACATCGATGTATAACCGAGACAAAATATTCAGAATAAAAGGAACCCGTGAGTGTTTTTAGTGTTGTGGAGCTAACTCGAAGAGCATCAGGGTGTGACTTATCATAATCGTAACGAAATTGAACAGACTTGATAGGCCAGTCATCTTGGCCGTTTGAATGCCAAGAGTGGCACGTCCTACTCCCACAAAAAACAGAAAGGAACCAACGATTGGTAAGAGGCTTTACAATATGATGGATATTTTAAGTGAAGGTAATCTGCATTGATGCTCTTTGTATTTGAAATTTTGATCCAACCAAGTTTGGTGTCAAATTTAATAAATGTTAGAAGCTTGCAGTTAGTTGGCAAGAGAGAAAATTTTCTCATTCAGATTCTGAGGCGGACTTTATCTTCCTATCCTTGAAGCATATTGACCATCAATTTCCATTTTTCCTCTCATTGCCTTATCGAATGGTTTCAATCTTTTCCCTCGGAAATAGTAGTTTCCCACTCAACACATTTCTGGCTTAACAATTAAGTGACGCGTATTCCTTTAAGCAACCTTTGGATTGATAGTGAGCCCAAGATAAAAGAGCTGTCGTAGACCCCTCATTGGAAAAATAGACAAGTAGGTCTGTGATCTTTATCTTTTAGATATTACGCAGATGTCGATATCTGCGATCTTGAGAATCGATCTGTTACTGGTAGACTTGAGTAGATTGCAGAGCATGTACATGGTTTGACCTGAGTATATTACAGAGCATGTACATGGTTTGATAGGAGCACTCTAATTTAATGCTAAGCTCTACAATGAAATGAAGACGCAGACAAAGTTCATGTACTTATCATGGTGCAAACAAAGGGAAACAATTTGTTGTTAGAGGAAGTGCTTGGTCGGCTGCATGGAGGTGTTATGGAAAAGTGAGGTGTACGCGCCCATTCTATTGGACTTACACAACCTTTAATCTAAGAAAGAGAAGGAAGAAGATAAAAGGAGAATGCACCATGGGTAAGCAAAGGAAAATTAGACAGCTCCAGAGAGAGCTGAAACAAATGAGGAGAAAGAATCAATACGAAGAGTCATTGTATTTTACATATCAGTATGATGTGTTTCTAGTTGCAGATGAAGAACCCATGCTTGAGGATCAAAATGCACTGTTGGACTAGATAAATCAAGACATTGAAGAAATCAATGAAGAATTTGATGAAGTATATAAAATATTGATGCCAAATTTGGCATTCTTCTCAGGTATAAATTATGAACCTTGGGCAACTGAAATGAAAAAATTACTATGGTTAGTAGATTTATTGCATTATGATTATGAAGGTTGTGTCAATTTCTATGATAAGAGAAGAGGTGCAATAGCATTGCAACTTATTATATCAACAGTGGGTGAAAACATTTTGTCTATTATTTTGCATGAATTTGGTGAAATACCTAGTGCAAAAATATTTTGGGATATTTTTGAAATGAAGAAGTGGAGTGAGAATGTTGAAGTTCATGAAGACATTGTTGTTGAAAATGATGATAGTGTTGAAATATTTGTAGCTGAAATAGTGACTGAAAATGGTAGCATTCAAATTGCAATGATTAATGTAATGATCCGAAGCCATTATGCAAGGATCATCACTGTTTTGGTGTCTTTTTAAAACTTTTTCTGAGTGAGGTATTTCGTCAAACACTTTGTTGATCTACCTTTTAGATGTGTTTATATGTGTGTATGCAGCAAATAACAGAAAGAGATAACCATGGAACATACCTCAACCATATGCAATAAGATAGACAAGCCAAAACATCTCAATTATTCTTTATTCATAAAATAGAGAAACCTGCTACAATGAAGATGCCGATCTGAAATGCTTAACAGATGGCCAAGAAGATAGACAATAGATAAGAGATGCTACAAAATGATCCCGCTAATACAAAAGATGCCTCTAAAGGATGGATAAGAAATGAAGATCAATACAAGCAGATCTGAATGCCAAACTCTCTAGCTGAAGAATGCCACACTCCAATAGAAGGCTGAAACCCTCAATAATTCGGCCCTGCTGCCAAAAGTGTCCAATCACCCTAATAAGTATGCCAACGGGTGATGGTAAGAACAACCCAGGTGACCGAATCTCCAAGATCCCTCTCAATCTCTGTAGATCTGAAATCCCCCACTGAATGGTGCGCCCCACTAGATGACTAAAACCCTAGATAATTCGGCCCTGCTGAAGGAGGCCTCCA
>SNQJ01S0014956.1:79042-96921 GCA_010110895.2 Picea sitchensis | reverse complement strand
AGAAAGAGAAACGAGAACCAAGAATAGGGAAATGGGAATGGAGTGAAATACATACTTGATGAGGTATATTCTCCTAGGTAGGGTTAAGAATATAAAATCCCAGTTTGTAATTTGTTTTCAATATTGGAAAAAAGCTCTTCCTAAGAGGAATTTTAGAGTACATTCACCAATATAGGAATCCGGATCTCCAAGGTACTTTCAAGTAATGGAAAATTGCTGACATCCTAGAGTTCTAGCAATGTTGCATTGGACATTTAGAGAAGTGTTAAAGAAACAGATGAAGGATTTTCCTTGATTTACCTTAGCACCAAATGATAGGAGAAAAGTTTCTAGGACATATTTAAATGAATTGTCTTCTTGAAAGGTTGGAGCTCCCATTATTGGGTTGTTATCTACAAATTGAAGGTGATACAAAGGATATATGATCTGGTGGAGATTCATTCCCTTGATTTTTCGAGATGCCAAGGCTCATTCGAGACTCTGACCAAGAGCCTCTGCCATGACGATATAAAGAAAATGAGAGAGAGGATATCCTTGTATTATACCCATAGATCGATTGAAAGTGGTTGAAGGAGAGCCATTGAAAAGAATAGAAAATAAATCAAATGAGATAAGGTTAGTGATCCACGTTATCCATTCTGAGCTTAAACCAATTGAGATAAGGTTAGTGATCCACGTTATCCATTCTGAGCTTAAACCAAATGCTAGGAGCATATTTTCCAGGAAATCCCAACTCAAATGGTGATAGGATTTGGACATGTCCAATTTAATTAGAATTCTAGGGATTTTGTTGGTTTTGAGAGAGAAGATGGCCACATGCATTGGGATGATTCCATTGAGAATTTGTTTACCTTCTATATACCCCCCTACTCTTGTGAAGTAACCATGCACCTAATCAATTTTATCCAATTAGCTTTGAGCTTGGAAATAATCTTATATATGACATTACATAATGATATGGTTCTAAACTTGTCTATTATATTAGCTTCCAAATCCTTAGGTATGAGTGCGAAGAAAGTATAATACAAAAAAAAATTGGTTAGAACTTTTAGTTGGTGAAAAACATGAATTTGTCTTATGGAATGGAGACTATTTTTTTTCTTGTAACTATGTTTCAATCCCCATATAAACAAGTGTTGCATGGCAGCATAGTCCCTGCCAGGTTGGAATGGGAATAAATGTGATCGAGTACAAACACGTGGGTAGCAAGTTGAAGTACATGTGGTATCCATGCAAAATTTAGTATTCCCGAATTAGTTTTATATAAAATTTATAAAAAAATATTAATGTTTGTACACCAACAAAGGTTCCTAGTATCTAAGTTTGATAGTACAAGAAATATTTAAAAGGTTCATGGAAAAAAAAAATTAGTGTACAATAATAATAAGGTTCCTAGTAATAATGTTTGTTACATCAACATTTAAAAGGTTCCTGGACACAAAAAATTTAGCATATAATAGAATAGTAATAATGTCTGTTACATAGGTTCGTGGACAAAAACACAAAAAAAATAGTATTCCCAAATTAGTTTTTTTTAAAACAAGGGCTGCTAGACACAAAAAAAATTGAAATTTATCAAATTATAGGTTCCTGGACACCAAAAATTTAGCATACAATAGGACACAAAAAATCTAGCATTCCCGAATTAGTTTTCTTTGAAACAAACAACAAAGGTTCCTGGACACCAAAAATTTGGCATACAATAGAATAGTAACAACGTCGTGCAACAAAGGCATTCCCGAATTAGTTTTCTTTGAAGGTAATAAGGTCTGTTACATCAACAAAGGTTCCTGGACAAACAAAAATTAGCATACAATAGGACACAAAAAATCTAGCATTCCCAAATTAGTTTTCTTTGAAACAAACAACAAAGGTTCCTGGACACTGAAAATTTAGCATACAATAAAGGCATTCTCGAATCAGTTTTCTTTGAAATTTATCAAAAATTAATAATGTCTGTTACATATTTCTGGAAATTACATCAACATTTAAAAGGTTCTTGGACACAAAACATTTAACATACAATAGAATAATAATAACGTCTGTTACATAGGTCCGTGGATGAAAATAGAAAAAATGTAGCATTCCTGAATTAGTTTGCTTTAAAACAAGGGCTCCTGGACACAAAAAAATTGAATTTTATCAAATTATAGGTTCCTAGACACCAACAAAGGCATTCCCGAATTAGTTTTCTTTGAAAGTAATAACATCTGCTACATCAACAAAGGTTCCTGGACAAAAAAAAATTAGCATACAATAGGACAGAAAAAATCTAGCATTCTCGAATTATTTTTCTTTGAAACAAACAAGAAAGGTTCCTGGAAACCCAAAATTTAGCATACAATAAAGGCATTCTCAAATCAGTTTTCTTTGGAATTTATCAAAAAATAATAATGTTTGCTACATATTTCTGGAAATTTAAATGTGTGTCATATAGACTACGATTGGGGCTCTCGCGGAACATAAAAAGAAATAAGTACAAGAATTAGGAATGTCGAAAGAAGAAGTGTGCAGCGGTAGAGAGGAAGACTGAAAAGAAGAAATTGAAAGTTATGAGTGTTTGGTTACAATTTTCTATTTAAAGAGGTAATAACTGGATTGATAAAGAAAACAAGATGATAGTATAGACTTAAACTAGATTGATAAAGAAAACAATATGATGGTATAGACTTACTATGAAGCCGATGCATTTTTGTTGTTGTCGTCGATGGTCAGTGGAATCGTGTCTACCGGTTGCTGCCCTTCCCGAATGAGGTTGTCCATTCTCTGTTGGAACCATTCTTCAATGTAGCTTCTCATGGGGGCCATGTTGATTTCATCTCGGATTTCGATGTCCTAAAGGTCGTTTTCTAATTTCCTTAGATCCATTGAAATACTATGCAGACTCTATTCAATTTCTTCATTGTGTGTCGAATAGTCCAGTACCCAACGCTCGAGCTCATCTAGAGGATGTTCAACNGGATTTGAGAATTAATTTTGGGTCTTGAACCTCGTTGGTACTTCTGGCTAAGTCTATTTGAATTAGGCTTGTGAATAATTCTTCTTTTTCTGATATGGCTTGTTTACATGATTTGACAATGAGCTCCAGGTTCTTAACTTTCTTTTTCCAGCATGCTTTTACTTTTCTGGTCCGCTTTGGGAAGGGGAGTTTCTCTTCTCTTCTTTTAAGTTCCAAGGTGTTGACGGCATGGTTGGCAAAAGGGGTCAGCACCTGTTCACAGAAACGTTGATCATTTTTTAAATTCACCTCCAAATGTTCGAGAAAATCATTTGCCTTCTTTCGGAAGGAAACTAAATTTTGTGATGTTTCCCAGGCTTCAGTAACTAGCTGCATTCTTTTCTTGATGTTATTCTCTACAAGGGCTCTAGAGAATGCAAGGAGGGTAGAGGATACTTTCATCTTGGCTACAGTGGTAGAAGGCATGTTTTTTGCGAAAGGAATGGAAAATTCTGGGGTGGCAATGAAAGCCTCCTCAAATTCATTGAGGCAGTCTTTTAGTCTGGCATTTTCCACTTCAATTCCTCCATTGGAATCATCAAGAGAACCATCGGTTACATGGTGAAATAGGGAGATTTGGGATGACCGCATTTTCCTAAAGTTAATCTTTGTGCACGATTTTCCTTTCCTATTTGTTACATCTCTCTTTTCAATGACCATATTTTTATATCGGCTATCAAAAACACGCTCTGGAATACGAAGGATTCATCTTCGTAAAAAATGTCGATCTTAGCTATTTCCACTGCGGATGACCCAATTTTTTGCATGTGCTCAGTTTCAATTTCAAGTTGCACCTGTTCACTTTCAATTTTGGGTTCGTTCGCTTGCCCTGCATTATTTTTCTCTTCTTTTTCGTGGAATTTTGTGAGAACTATCAATTTTTATGTGAGGAGGGTTCTTATCTCCTCCTCCGTTCGAAGATTTATAGGTTTATTTCTTACTGGGGTGGGTTGTTGAAGCGATGCTCTGTGATGTCATCCTCTTGGGAGTGTTGGCAGGGGACTGGGAACTCTTCTCACTGGATACTTTTCCCTATTGGTTGTACAATTCAGTCGCGCTTTGCAATGTCTCTGCGTCGCAATCACCAAGGGAAGGATTGTTGTCATCACTGTCCCTGTCTTCGGTCAGGTGTCTATGGATAAAAGATATGCTAAATCCAACTTCTAGTAAATGTTCTCGAAAAATCCCATTAGGGTTGAACCCTTTTATCCTTTCATCATACATTAGGTTCAATTTCTTGAAAAGGTCGACAAATTCATCAATCTTGTTGACGTTTTTTCACACGAAGTATCTGACTTTCCAGGGCAGAGGAATGAACTTTTTTTTTTTTCTTGTCATGGAAAAAATGCAACCAGTGGTTGTATTGCCTTTCTATTTCTGCAAAAAACATATTGTCTATGATGTGGCATGGAACAAAAGCATGAATTTCATTAGATCCAAAGACCATTAGTACACTGTGATTTTCCTTTTGTTCAAGTGTGATCTTCCTATTCAAAAACTTGGTTTCATGACCAGACATCCGCGGAGCATCCTTACCTAACAATAAATCTTTGAAATCTGAGACAAAGCCATTAAAAACTTCATAAAAAAAATGGGGGGCCTTGTGCCTCCATAGGGCCTAGTACCAAAATGTTACTGGGTCAAATGCACAACTTATTTTCTTGGAAAGAGAAATTTTTGGAAATGAACAACAATGCACTATTGCAAAAATCAAGTAGGATGACATATAAAATTTATTCGATTCTTTGAATCATTACAAATGGGAACAGATCTCAATGGAAATTAGCTTCCCCCAATTGAAAATGAATTTTTCCTTGACTGTGAAGTACAAAATATAAATAGTTATATGGGAAATGCTTGCCATGGATGCCTATCTTGTTATTCTTGTAAACAACCAAGCAATTTCCCGGAATGGATTTATAAAGGAAATTACCTTCAACTTTGCGATATCTTTAGGAACTGTTTTCGGGTCTTTGAGGAACTCGGCTAAGATGTCCAACCCGTTATCATGTTTTTCTAGGAACTACTTGCAGTCTTGTCCTTTGAAGGTCAATGTTGGTTCCGACAATTTTAACATCTTGCGGAAGACCTGAGGTGACAAAGAAACATGAGAATGTTCGTGCAATGGGATAATTCTTTGGCTTGGAATATATTTTTCGGCGCATCAAGAGAACACCTCCTTATGGTCAAAAACCTCAGGGATGCAGCCTACATGAGTGCTTTCAGAGGTCCAAATCACTTTGTTCTAGGCAGAATATGATGAATAGTAAAAGTATTCCCTGGACCAGTGCAAGTTATGGTCTTGATGTCCAAAGATATTTACTGTATCTCCACAAAACTTTTTTCTACCTATTGCCATAAGTCTACAAGAACGTTTGTTTTCTCTAGACGATAAATGAAATGAAAAGTTGGAAGGAATAATATAAAGCTACACAAATCTTGTGAATGGGAGATCTTCTTGAGACTTTTGTTCATTAATGAGAATTTTGACAGATGTTGCATGATGCGTTGTTAACATTAAACACTAGTAATTGAATACATAGAAATGTGAACATGGAGGATACGACAATGATCGATTAATCATTGTAGATTTCTTGAATGGGCCAACACAATGATGTGTGTTTGAGATGAACAATCGAAAGGGACAATATAACTCTCCCCAAATCTTGGTTTATTGCGTAATAATGGGAGATCTCCTCGAGCATTTCACTCATTAATGACAATGTTGACAGTTCTTGTCATGTTAGCTGTTAGCATGAAACGTTTCTAATTGCATAATAAGAAAGAAGTACAAAGGTCGCGGGGAAGGGAAAAAGCATCTTCAAAATAGGGTTACAAGGTACAACCATTGGAGGTGAGGGCGCGAGGGTCAAATTGTATGTATCATAACTTTTTGAGTGCAATACGCGTAACACCGAATACGATATGATAGGACAGTCCAGAGGGAAATTTATATATCACTAGTAAGAGAATTACTAATGTATATCAGGAAGGACGGGAAGTTAGTAGGGATGGAAGGCAACGACAGACACTTTGAAACATTTGTGAGTCATGGTAGAGTGAATCTTGCAAGTTCGAGGAGCCCATGGTGGAATTGTATATCACGTAAGTTTTGAGTGCACAATGTATATCACAGAACAAGAAGCAACAGAGTTCGAAAGCACCAACTCGGCAACCGCGGCCATAAAATTGGCAAAGTATGGAAAGGAACAATGGTCGGTCAGATTCATCATGTGAGGATATAGATGGAGATGAAGATATGTCAGCCCGCCAATGCTGGAACCCACGATCATAGAAAGGCGACTAAGTATATAACCACATAGCGATAATACATGGGAAAAAGAAAAGGGAAAAAGGACTAAGGAGCCTGCAGTGGAATTATAAATCACATAAATTTTGAGTGCAATATGTATATCGCGAAACAAGAAGCAACAGAGTTTGAATGCGCCAACCAGAAAAAGTGACTAAGAATTGGATATTTCGTGAACCCCTCAACACGAGGATCCAAAATAGGCTGACAAGGTCTCCCCAGAAGATGTGAGGCCTCGACAGAAAAATTGTATTGTTCGGAACATTTGAATGCATAATCTGTAACACGGAAGAGGGGACGATGTCAGAACCCAGTAGTCAATTTGTATATTGCGGAGAGCCGGATGCCAATTGTTTCGTATGAGTGTGTGAAATTGTCACTAGTAAGAGAATAACCAATGTATATTAGGAAGGAAAAGAAGTTAGTGGGGATGGAAGGAAACAACAAATAGTTTGAAACATTTGTGAACTGTGTTAGAGTGAAGCTTACCAGTTCGAGGAGTCTGTAGTGGAATTGTAGATCACAAAATTTTTGGGTGCAAGATGTACATCACGGAACAAGAAGCAGTAGAGTTCGAAAGTGCCAACCCGACAACCGCGGCCATAAAATTGGCTAAGTATGGAAAGCAACAACAGTTAGTCAGATTCGTCATGTGAGAATATAGATGGAGATAAAGATATGTCATCTCGCCAACACTGGAATCCGTGATCATAGAAAGGCGACTAAGTATATAACCAGAAAGAGATAATACACAGGAAGAAGAAAAGGGAAAATAGGCTAAGGATTCTGCGGTGGAATTGTAGATCACGGAAATTTTGAGTACAATATGTGAAATCGATAGTCAATTTGTATATTGTGGTGGGTTGGATGCCAACTGTTTCGTACCAGTGTGTTCAATTGTCACTAGTAAGAGCACAACCAATGTATATTAGGAACGACAAAAAGTTAGTGGGGATGGAAGGTAGGGATAGATACTTTGAAACATTTGTGAACCATGATAGAGTGACACTTGCGAGTTCAAGTCCGCGATGGAATTGTAGATGACGAACATTTTAAGTGCAAGATGTATATCACAGAACAAGAAGCAGCAGACTTCGAATGCGCCAACTCGGCAAACACGACCATAAAATTGGCTAAGTATGGAAAGGAACAATAGTCAGTTGGAATCGTCATGTGAGGATATAGATGGAAATGAAGATATATCAACCCACCAACGCTGGAACCTGCGATCATAGAAATACGACTAAGTATATAACCAGAAGGCGATAACACACAAAAAAGAAGAAAAGGGAAAAAGGGATGAGTGCATGGTGGAACTGTAGAGGGTCTGATGCCAATTGTTTCGAACCAATGTGTCCAGTTGTTACTAGTAAGAGCATAACTAATGTATATTAGGGAGGACAAGAAGTTAGTGGGGCTGGAAGGCAGTGACAGATACTTTGAAAAATTTGTGAGCCATGGTAGAGTGAAGCTTGCAAGTTCGAGGAGTCTGGGTCGAATTGTAGATCATGAAATTTTTGAGTGAAGATCACCCAAAGATCAATAGATCCCATAAACCTTTTCTTTTATGTACATCACCAAAGAAAAGAAATAACCAACAGAGTTCGAAAGAGCCAACCCAACAACCGCGACCATAAAATTGGCTAAGTATGGAAAGGAACAACGGTGGGTGGGATTCGTCATGTGAGGATATAGATGGAGATGGATATATGTCAGCCAACCAACGCTCGAAGCTGCAATCATAGAAAGCCCACTAAGTAAATAATCAGAAAGCAATAATACACGAGAAGAAGAAAAGGGAAAAAGGACTAAGGAGCCCGCAATGGAATTGTAGATCACAAAATTTTTTAGTGCAAGATGTATATCACGGAACAAGAAGCAGTAGAGTTCAAAAGTGCCAACCCAACAACTGCGGGAATACAATTGGCTAAGTATGGAAACAAACAATAGTTGGTCGGAATTTTCATGTGAGGATATAGATGGAGATGAAGATATGCCAGTTCACCAATGATGGAACCCATGATTATAGAAATACGACTAAGTATATAACTAGAAAGCGATAATACACAGGAATAAGACAAGGGAGAAAGGGCTAAGTATCTTACAAAAGAACATGTATTGTTCATTTATTAATGAAAATCCTTTCGAGCCCCTATTGATTTCTCACTAGTAAAGGCATAAATTGCAAATCACAGAACAAGAAGAAGTAGAGTTCAAAAGAGCCAACCTGGCAACCGCGGCCATAAAATTGGCTAAGTATGGAAAGGAACAACAGTCGGTCGGATTCGTCATGTGAGGATATAGACAAAGATGAAGATATGTCAACCTGCCAATGCTGGAACCCGCGATCATAGAAAGGCGAATAAGTAAATAACCAGAAAGAAATAATACACAGGAAGAAGAAAAGGGAAAAAGGACTGAGGAGTCCGCGGTGGAATTGTAGATCATAGAAATTTTGAGTGCAAGATGTATATCATGGAACAAGAAGAAGTAGAGTTTGAAAGAGCCAACCTGACAACCACGGGCATAAAATTGGATAAGTATGAAAAGGAACAGCGGTCAGTCGAATTCTTCATGTGAGGATATAGATGGAGATGAAGATATGTCAACACGCCAACACTGGAACCTGTGATCATAGAAAGGCGACTAAGTATATAACTAGAAAGTGATAATACACGGGAATAAGACAAGGGAAAAAGGAGTAAGTATCTCACAGAAGAACATCTACTGTTTGGTTATTAATGCAAATCCTTTCAAACCCTTGGTGAGTTCTCACTAGTAAAGGCATAAATTGGAGATCATGGAAGTTCTTTGGGTGAAATATGTATATGACGAAACCTGCGATCATAGACAAGTGACTAAGTATATAACCAGAAAGTCATAATACACGGGAAGAAGAAAAGGGAAAAAGGACTAAGGAGTTCGTGGTGGAATTGTAGATCACGAAAATTTTGAGTGCAAGATGTATATCACAAAGCAAGAAGTAACATATCTTGAAAGAACCAACTCGGCAACCGTGGGCATAAAATTGGCTAAGTATGGAAACGAACAATGGTCAGTCGAAATCGTCACGTGAGGATATAGATGGAGATGAAGATATGCCAGACCACTAATGCTGGAACCCACGATTATAGAAAGGTGACTAAGTATATAACTAGAAAGCGATAATAAACGGGAAGAAGACAAGGGAAAAAGGGCTAAGTATCTCATAGAATAACATCTATTATTCGTTTATTAATGAAAATCCTTTCGAACCCCTGTTGAGTTCTCACTAGTAAAGGCATAAATTGCAAATAAAGGAACAAGAAGCAACAAAGTTTGAAAGCGCCAACCCGACAACCATGACCATAAAATTGGCTAAGTATGGAAAGGAACAATGGTCGATTGGATTCTTCATGGGAGGATATAAACGAAGATGAAGATATGTCAGCCCGCCAATGATGGAACCCGCGATCATAGAAAGGCAACTAAGTAAATAACCAGAAAGTGATAATACACAGGAAGAAGAAAAGGGAAAAAGGACTAAGGAGTCTGCGATGGAATTGTAGATCACGAAAATTTTGAGTGCAAGATGTATATCACAGAACAAGAAGCAACAGAGTTCGAAAGCGCCAACCCGACAACCGAGGGCATAAAATTGGCTAAGTATTAAAAGCAACAACAGTCAGTCGGATTTGTCATGAGAGGATATAGATGGAGATGAAGATATGTCAAAACGCCAATGCTGGAACCTGCGATCATAGAAATACGACTAATTATATAGCTAGAAAGTGATAATACACGGGAATAAGACAAGGGAAAAATGACTAATTATCTCATAGAAGAACATCTATTGTTCGCTTATTAATGAAAATCCTTTCGAAGCCCTGGTGAGTTCTCACTAGTAAAGGCATAAATTGTAGATCATGAAAGTTCTTTGGGTTCAATATGTATCTCAAAGACTATGCTCTTACTAATGACAATTGGACAATTGGCACATAGGTGTTGGATACCACAAACACAGGACCCAATGATCATATAATTGGCTAAGTATTGAAAGGGACCGCAGCCGGTTGGGCTCATGGTGTGAATATATAGATAAAGAGTTGCCAATTTGTCAATCCATGAGGCCATGATTATATAGCTGCGACCAAATATAGAGCCACAAAGGGATAATAAAGGGGGGGGGAAAGAGGATAATTAAGAGTTTTTATACATTCTTGCGGACAAATTGTATATTGTGTAACTCTAGGCACTGTATGCAACTCACAAAAAATTAGAAAAACAATTTTGAGGCTGTCAATATGGGAACCCGCAATGGAAAAAGTGTGCAAGTATGGAACATAGAAATGCTAGCTGGGACTTGCTTTCACTAAGAAAGATATTCTTTGCATGTTTCTGGACAAGTTCTGTAGGGATGGTTGGTTGTCTAGACTTTTGCTTATTAATGATGATTTTTTTACGGTTGTTGTATCATGTCTTTTTAGTATTAAACCTTTGGTGTTGCATATTTGGAAAGAAGTACGAGGATGGGAAGAACAAGAAACAATGACTAGGACTTGGAGTTTTCGTGAACTCACCAACGCGAGGATCCAAAATAGGGTGACAAGGTTTCCCTAGAAGACGCAAGGCCTTGACGACCAAATTGTATATCTTAGAACAGTTGATTGCATAATGTGTAACACGAAAGAGGGGAGGATGTTAGAGTCCGGTAGTGAATTTTTATATGGTGAATCAGCGGGTGCCAATTCTTTCGTACCAGTGTGTCCAGTTGTCACTAGTAAGAGCATAGTTAATGTATATCAGGAAGGACACAAAGTTGGTGGGGATGGAAGGAATCGATAGATAATTTGAATAGAGTTAATGTATACAAGGAACCCGTGGTGGAATTGCAGATCACAAATGTTTTTAGTGCAAGATGTATATCACAGAACAATAAACAACCGAGTTCATAAGTGATAACCACGACCATAAAATTGGTCAATGTTGGTTTCGACAATTTTAACATCTTGCGGAAGACCTGAGGTGACAAAGAAACATGAGAATGTTCGTGCAATGGGATAATTATTTGGCTTGGAATATATTTTTCGGCGCATCAAGAGAACACCTCCTTATGGTCAAAAACCTCAGGGATGCAACCTGCATGAGTGATTTCAGAGGTCCAAATCACTTTGTTCTAGGTAGAATGAGATGAATAGTAAAAGTATTCCCTGGACCAGTGCAAGTTATGGTCTTGATGTCCGAAGATATTTACTGTATCTCCACAAAACTGTTTTCTACCTATTCCCATAAGTCTACAAGAACGTTTGTTTTCTCTAGATGATGAATGAAATGAAAAGTTGGAAGGGATAATATAACGCTACACAAATCTTGGTCCAATGCGTGTGAATGGGAGATCTCCTTGAGACTTTTGTTCATTAATGAGAATTTTGACGGATGTTGCATGATGTGTTGTTAACATTAAACACTAGTAATTGAATACATAGAAATGCGAACATGGCGGATACGACAATGATCGATTAATCATTGTAGATTTCTTGAATGGGCCAACATGATTATGTGTGTTTGAGATGAACAATCGAAAGGGACAATATAACTCTTCGCAGATATTGGTTTATTGCATAATAATGGGATATCTCCTCGAGCATTTCACGCATTAATGACAATGTTGATGGTTCCTTTCATGTCAGCTGTTAGCATGAAACGTTTCTAATTGCATAATAAGAAAGAAGTACAAAGGTTGCGGGGACGGGAAAAAGCATCTTCAAAATAGGGTTACAAGGTACAACCATTGGAGGTGAGGGCGCGAGGGTCAAATTGTATGTATCATAACTTTTTGAATGAAATACGCGTAACACCGAATACGATATGATAGGACAGTCCAGAGGGAAAATTGTATATCAATAGTAAGAGAATTACTAATGTATATCAGGAAGGACGGGAAGTTAGTAGGGATGGAAGGCAACGACAGACACTTTGAAACATTTGTGAGTCATGGTAGAGTGAATCTTGCAAGTTCGAGGAGTCCATGGTGGAATTGTATATCACATAAGTTTTGAGTGCACAATGTATATCACGGAACAAGAAGCAACAGAGTTCGAAAGCACCAACTCGGCAACCGCGGCCATAAAATTGGCAAAGTATGGAAAGGAACAATGGTCGGTCAGATTCATCATGTGAGGATATAGATGGAGATGAAGATATGTTAGCCCGCCAATGCTGGAAACCACGATCATAGAAAGGCGACTAAGTATATAACCACATAGCGATAATACATGGGAAAAAGAAAAGGGAAAAAAGACTAAGGAGTCCACGGTGGAATTATAAATCACATAAATTTTGAGTGCAATATGTATATCGCAAAACAAGAAGCAGCAGAGTTTGAATGCGCCAACCGGAAAAAGTGACTAAGAATTGGATATTTCGTGAACCCCTCAACATGAGGATCCAAAATAGGCTGACAAGGTCTCCCCAGAAGATGTGAGGCCTCGACAGAAAAATTGTATTGTTCGGAACATTTGAATGCATAATCTGTAACACGGAAGAGGGGACGATGTCAGAACCCGGTAGTCAATTTGTATATTGCGGAGGGCCGGATGCCAATTGTTTCGTATGAGTGTGTGAAATTGTCACTGGTAAGAGAATAACCAATGTATATTAGGAAGGAAAAGAAGTTAGTGGGGATGGAAGGAAACAACAAATAGTTTGAAACATTTGTGAACTGTGTTAGAGTGAAGCTTACCAGTTCGAGGAGTCTGTAGTGGAATTGTAGATCACAAAATTTTTGGGTGCAAGATGTACATCACGGAACAAGAAGCAGTAGAGTTCGAAAGTGCCAACCCGACAACCGCGGCCATAAAATTGGCTAAGTATGGAAAGCAACAACAGTTAGTCAGATTCGTCATGTGAGAATATAGATGGAGATAAAGATATGTCATCTCGCCAACACTGGAATCCGTGATCATAGAAAGGCGACTAAGTATATAACCAGAAAGAGATAATACACAGGAAGAAGAAAAGGGAAAATAGGCTAAGGATTCTGCGGTGGAATTGTAGATCACGGAAATTTTGAGTACAATATGTGAAATCGATAGTCAATTTGTATATTGTGGTGGGTTGGATGCCAACTGTTTCGTACCAGTGTGTTCAATTGTCACTAGTAAGAGCACAACCAATGTATATTAGGAACGACAAAAAGTTAGTGGGGATGGAAGGTAGGGATAGATACTTTGAAACATTTGTGAACCATGATAGAGTGACACTTGCGAGTTCAAGTCCGCGATGGAATTGTAGATGACGAACATTTTAAGTGCAAGATGTATATCACAGAACAAGAAGCAGCAGACTTCGAATGCGCCAACTCGGCAAACACGACCATAAAATTGGCTAAGTATGGAAAGGAACAATAGTCAGTTGGAATCGTCATGTGAGGATATAGATGGAAATGAAGATATATCAACCCACCAACGCTGGAACCTGCGATCATAGAAATACGACTAAGTATATAACCAGAAGGCGATAACACACAAAAAAGAAGAAAAGGGAAAAAGGGATGAGTGCATGGTGGAACTGTAGAGGGTCTGATGCCAATTGTTTCGAACCAATGTGTCCAGTTGTTACTAGTAAGAGCATAACTAATGTATATTAGGGAGGACAAGAAGTTAGTGGGGCTGGAAGGCAGTGACAGATACTTTGAAAAATTTGTGAGCCATGGTAGAGTGAAGCTTGCAAGTTCGAGGAGTCTGGGTCGAATTGTAGATCATGAAATTTTTGAGTGAAGATCACCCAAAGATCAATAGATCCCATAAACCTTTTCTTTTATGTACATCACCAAAGAAAAGAAATAACCAACAGAGTTCGAAAGAGCCAACCCAACAACCGCGACCATAAAATTGGCTAAGTATGGAAAGGAACAACGGTGGGTGGGATTCGTCATGTGAGGATATAGATGGAGATGGATATATGTCAGCCAACCAACGCTCGAAGCTGCAATCATAGAAAGCCCACTAAGTAAATAATCAGAAAGCAATAATACACGAGAAGAAGAAAAGGGAAAAAGGACTAAGGAGCCCGCAATGGAATTGTAGATCACAAAATTTTTTAGTGCAAGATGTATATCACGGAACAAGAAGCAGTAGAGTTCAAAAGTGCCAACCCAACAACTGCGGGAATACAATTGGCTAAGTATGGAAACAAACAATAGTTGGTCGGAATTTTCATGTGAGGATATAGATGGAGATGAAGATATGCCAGTTCACCAATGATGGAACCCATGATTATAGAAATACGACTAAGTATATAACTAGAAAGCGATAATACACAGGAATAAGACAAGGGAGAAAGGGCTAAGTATCTTACAAAAGAACATGTATTGTTCATTTATTAATGAAAATCCTTTCGAGCCCCTATTGATTTCTCACTAGTAAAGGCATAAATTGCAAATCACAGAACAAGAAGAAGTAGAGTTCAAAAGAGCCAACCTGGCAACCGCGGCCATAAAATTGGCTAAGTATGGAAAGGAACAACAGTCGGTCGGATTCGTCATGTGAGGATATAGACAAAGATGAAGATATGTCAACCTGCCAATGCTGGAACCCGCGATCATAGAAAGGCGAATAAGTAAATAACCAGAAAGCGATAATACATAGGAAGAAGAAAAGGGAAAAAGGACTGAGGAGTCCGCAGTTGAATTGTAGATCATAGAAATTTTGAGTGCAATATGTATATCATGGAACAAGAAGAAGCAGAGTTTGAAAGCGCCAACCTAACAACCACGGGCATAAAATTGGATAAGTATGAAAAGGAACATCGGTCAATCGAATTCGTCATGTGAGGATATAGATGGAGATGAAGATATGTCAACATGCCAACACTAGAACCTGCGATCATAGAAAGGTGACTAAGTATATAACTAGAAAGCGATAATACACGGGAATAAGACAAGGGAAAAAGGACTAAGTATCTCACAGAAGAACATCTACTGTTTGGTTATTAATGCAAATCCTTTCAAACCCCTGGTGAGTTCTCACTAGTAAAGGCATAAATTGGAGATCATGGAAGTTCTTTGGGTGAAATATGTATATGAAGAAACCTGTGATCATAGACAAGTGACTAAGTATATAACCATAAATTCATAATACACGGGAAGAAGAAAAGGGAAAAAGGACTAAGGAGTTCGTGGTGGAATTGTAGATCATGAAAATTTTGAGTGCAAGATGTATATCACAGAGCAAGAAGTAACATATCTTGAAAGAACCAACTCGGCAACCGTGGGCATAAAATTGGCTAAGTATGGAAACGAACAGTGGTCAGTCGAAATCGTCATGTGAGGATATAGATGGAGATGAAGATATGCCAGCCCACCAATGCTGGAACCCACAATTATAGAAAGGTGACTAAGTATATAACTAGAAAGCGACAATAAACGGGAAGAAGACAAGGGAAAAAGGGCTAAGTATCTCACAGAATAACATCTATTATTCGTTTATTAATGCAAATCCTTTCGAACCCCTGTTGAGTTCTCACTAGTAAAGGCATAAATTGCAAATCAAGGAACAAGAAGCAACAAAGTTTGAAAGCGCCAACCCGACAACCATGACCATAAAATTGGCTAAGTATGGAAAGGAACAATGGTCGATTGGATTCTTCATGGGAGGATATAAACGAAGATGAAGATATGTCAGCCCGCCAATGCTGGAACCTGCGATCATAGAAAGGCGACTAAGTAAATAACCAGAAAGTGATAATACACGAGAAGAAGAAAATGGAAAAAGGACTAAGGATTCTGCGATGGAATTGTAGATCACGAAAATTTTGAGTGCAAGATGTATATCACAGAACAAGAAGCAACAGAGTTCGAAAGCGCCAACTTGACAACCGCGGGCATAAAATTGGCTAAGTATGAAAAGCAACAACAGTCAGTCGGATTTTTCATGTGAGGATATAGATGGAGATGAAGATATGTCAAAACGCCAATGCTAGAACCTGCGATCATAGAAAGACGACTAATTATATAGCTAGAAAGTGATAATACACAGGAAGAAGACAAGGGAAAAATGACTAATTATCTCATAGAAGAACATCTACTGTTCGCTTATTAATGAAAATCCTTTCGAACCCCTGGTGAGTTCTCACTAGTAAAGGCATAAATTGTAGATCATGAAAGTTCTTTGGGTTCAAGATGTATCTCACAGACTATGCTCTTACTAATGACAATTGGACAATTGGCACATAGGTGTTGGATACCGCAAACACAGGACCCGAAGATCATATAATTGGCTAAGTATTGAAAGGGACCGCGGCCGGTTGGGCTCATGGTGTGAATATATAGATAAAGAGTTGCCAATTTGTCAATCCATGAGGCCATGATCATATAGCTGCGACCAAATATAGAGCCACAAAGGGATAATAAAGGAGGGGGAAAAGAGGATAATTAAGAGTTTTTATACATTCTTGCGGACAAATTGTATATTGTGTAACTCTAGGCACTGTATGCAACTCGCAAAAAATTAGAAAAACAATTTTGAGGCTGTCAATATGGGAACCCGCAATGGAAAAAGTGTGCAAGTATGGAACACAGAAACGCTAGCCGGGACTTTCTTTCACTAAGCAAGATCTTCTTTGCATGTTTCTGGACAAGTTCTGTAGGGATGGTTGGTTGTCTAGACTTTTGCTTATTAATGATGATTTTTTTACGGTTGTTGTATCATGTCGTTTTAGTATTAAACCTTTGGTGTTGCATATTTGGAAAGAAGTACGAGGATGGGAAGAACAAGAAACAATGACTAGGACTTGGAGTTTTCATGAACTCGCCAACGCGAGGATCCAAAATAGGGTGACAAGGTTTCCCTAGAAGACGCAAGGACTTGACGACCAAATTGTATATATTAGAAAATTTGATTGCATAATGTTTAACATGAAAGAGAGGAGGATGTCAGAGTCCAGTAGTGAATTTTTATATGGCGAATCAGCGGGTGCCAATTCTTTCGTACCAGTGTGTCCAGTTGTCACTAGTAAGATCATAGTTAATGTATATCAGGAAGGACACAAAGTTGGTGGGGATGGAAGGAATCGATAGATACTTTGAACATAGTTAATGTATACAAGGAACCCGCGGTGGAATTGCATATCACAGATGTTTTTAGTGCAATATGTATATCACAGAACAATAAACAACCGAGTTCGTAAGTGATAACCACAACCATAAAATTGGCTAAGTATGGAAAGGAACAACGGTCGGTCTGATTTGTCATGTGAGCATATATATGGAGATGAAGACATGCCAGACTATCAACCCTGGAACTAGATATCATAGAAATGCGGATAAGTATATATGAAAAAATCGATAACGAACGAGAAGAAGAAAAGGTGAGTTCGTATGCACCAACCCGACAACCGCGGCCATAAAATTGACTAACTATGGAAAGGAACAATGGTTGGTCGGATTCGTCACGTGAAGATATAAATGGAGATGAAGATATGTCATCTCAACAACCCTACAACCGACGATCATAGAAAGACGACTAAGTATAAAACTAGAAAGCAATAATGGACGGGAAAAAGAAAAGGGGAAAAGGGATAAGTATTTGACAG
>SNQJ01S0014956.1:59673-78992 GCA_010110895.2 Picea sitchensis | reverse complement strand
TCGAACCCCTATTGGGTTCACACTAGTAAAATCATAAACTGCAGATCACTGAAGTTCTTTGGCTGCAATATGTATATGACAGAACAGGGGACATAGGTGTTGGATACCACTAACCCGGGGCCTAGTGGCCAAATAATTGGCTAAGTATTGGTGAAGAGAAAGTTTTGATATCTATTTCAATAGTATTCATACTAATATGTATTAATGGAGAAATTTTTGATATTTATTTGAATAGTATTCATACTAATATATATTAATGGATTATTTTTGTTTGAAATGAAAATCATATCCCAATTTGTAGGATGATCTTCGGTTCACAAATTTCGTTGAAACCACGAAATGTTTTATTGCAAGATGTATATAATGCAACAATAAGCAACAGAGTTCGAAAGAACCAACCTGGCAATCGCGGTCATAAGAATGGCTAAATATGGAAAAGAACAACAATCAATCAGATTCATCATGTGAGGAGATAGATGGAGATGAAGATATGCCATCCGACCAACCCTGGAACCCGCAATCATAGAAATGCGACTAACTATATAACCAGAAAGCAATAATAGACGGGAAGAAGAAAAGGGGAAAAGGGGTAAGTATCTCAGAGAATAAAATCTACTTTTCCTTTATTAATGCCAATATTTTCTAACCCCTGGTGAGTTATCACTAGTTAAAGCATAAATTGTATATCAAGGAAGCTAATTGGCTACAAGATGTATATGACGGAACAGGGAACATAGTTGTTGAATACTGCAAACCCGGGACCCGGTGGCCAGATAATTGCCTAAGTTTTTCCCCAGAGGAAGTTTTTATATTTTTTCCAATATTACGCATATTAGTATATATGCACAGATGTTATCAAATAGAAGAAGCTGCAATACATGAAAGATATTGAACAGGAACATGGCGTGAACACTTGAGCTACCTTGTTGTAAGTTATTAATTCATTCTATTTACAGGACCCGAAGAATGAAAGCAGGACGGGTCCTCCAATTTATTTCTTTAAGTATAGGGCCGACACCACATAAGTATGGTCTATGACAAATTATTATTCTGTAAAATGTAAGCAACAAACATAGTAGCCTTTATTTAAATTGAAGTACTGGGTAGCAGAAAGAAAAGATTGTCGTCCATTTTTAATGACACATAGGGAAAAAATGTACAAAATCAAATGAAAAGAAATACCAGAGATTGGAAAACACCATAAAAAAAAATTGCAAATATAAAATATTCAAATAAGATGGGTTACAAATTACAGCTGATATTATTTTCCAAAATGATTGCGATTTGGCCTGCCGCCGACCAATATAATAGCTTGTACATTGATGAAGCTTGTTGACAGTTTTCTTGATGATCAAATCCTTTATTCGTAAAAAACGAGTTGAATATCAGCTTCGGGTCTTGGACTTAATTGGTGCTGCCAACTAGATCTATCCCAGTTTTTTGAATAGCTTGTCTCTTCTAGATACGGCCTTCTTGCATTGGTTGGTTATTCAAAATTCCATTCTTTTTCAAGTATTAATTTCCCTCTGACGTCGAAAACTTGGGGTTTAAGGTGCTTTCCTTCGAATGTTCTTGACCATTGACATCCAAGACAACTTAGAAATGCGATTTAGGCCCAATTCAAATTTGAGGGAGTTGTTTTATGTGACATCAGCTATGGGACGAAAACAAAATTCAAGTATGTTATGACTGCTATTCTCCATGTATTTGATCATCTGTTTGGTTGAAAAGCCTGCTTGAAGATTTGTATGTTGAACTTCTTTGTTTTATTACAGTAAATTGGAAGGAACGTCCAAGCCAGCTGCAAAATGTTCTTCTCTTGAAGTACATGACTTCTTCGGGAAACACTGTTCTGGAAAGTGTATCAAATGCTGCAGAACGCATCAGCAAAGGTCTGGAAAGTGTATCAAATGGTGTAGATCACATAAGAATATATATTTCTTCATAGCAGTGGAAGATATGGTGTCCCACAGAAAGGTATCGAATGTTCGGAGGTGATGCGAAATATGTGGAGTCTGTAAATAGATCCATAGGAAAGAAAAAAAACTTTGACAAAGAACATGGCTTTTTGTCAAGTCTGTTACCACACCGAGAAGTAGCTCAACAAACTTTGAAATAGACAATTTTGTAGTGATAATATGTTGTTTTATCCACCCATACAATTTATGTTATCGACTTCTGGGCACATTCGCGAATGGAGTAATATTTCGCGTCATTTACAAACATCATAGACCATTTTCCAAGCCATGGTAAGTATGACACCCCTGAGGAAGACAAATTCTTGTGCGATCTATACAATTCGATACACTTTCCAAATCTGTGTTGTTGGAAGAAACTATATACTTCAACAAAGAAGTATTTTGCATGTCACTTGAAAATCCATTACAATTCCCAACAAGAAAACAAGGAAGATCAACAAACAAATCTCTAGGAAGGATTTTCAACCAACCAAAGCATCGAATATAGGGAGAACACCAACCAGAAGATACTTCTTCTTCTTTTTTCACCCTGTCTGAGTTTCTGTTGGATAACAGAGTTTCTTTTTTACTCAAAGCTCATGTCACATAAAACCAATCTCTCTTCTTTCATTTGGGCCGAAATCGCATCTCTAAGTTGTCTTACATGTCCATGACCAGGAACATTAGAACAAAGGCACCCTAAAGCCCAACTCTTTGATGATAGAGAGAAATGGAAATAAGTATTTAAAAGAAATGCTAGATGATGTTACATAGATTTTGGGTTAATTCGTTTTAATGACAGATGTTCTCGATATTTTCTCTTATTAATGCCAATATTTTCGAATATGTACCCTGAATAATGACTAATAGCACGTATTGACATTCCCATATCCGAGAAGATTGTCAAATATGACATCTAAGATATGCAAAATATTAAGGAGGGACATGACATCAAGGCCTTTGTGGGTGACACGTTCGTGGATGACAGTGAGGTAGTACACTATTTCATTGTTACTATGATGAACCCTTAAAAATCTAAANCAAAATGCAGGCAAAAGAAATTACCAAATCCCATAATATTCGCCCGTCTATTCATTTTAATGGGAGATGTCCTCGAGATTTCTGCTTATTAAAGACAATCTTTTCGAACCTTTCTGGTCGGTTGTGACTTTTGAAAGCATAATTAATGTATATTGGGAAGGGCGGAAGGTAGCAGGGATGGAGGGGAGTGACAAATGCTTTTAAATTTTCTTAACCTGGAAAGGCATCAACCTGCCAAACTTTGAAAAATCGACTAAGTATAGAAAGGTAGGTAGGATAGACAAAATCATCACAGGTAGAGCCACGGTTGTGAATTTGAGGAGTGCGGGGTTGAATTGTAGAGCATGAAAGTTCTGGGTGCAAGATGTGTACACCAAACACGAGGTACCTTAGTTCGATAACACCTATCAGTGAAGTCACATCCATAAAATTGGCTAAGTATGCAACCGAACGACATTTGGTCGGAATCGTGATGTGAATATATAGATGGAGGTAACGATTTGTCAGTCCGCCACACCAAGAACCTGCGAGAACAAAAACATGATAAAGTATAGAACCAGAAACACAGTTTACAAGAGGAAAAAAAAAGGGAGAGAACAACTATATCGCTCACACAACAAAACTTACTCTCATAACTATGAAACCATAGCAAGACACAAACCATGGAAAAAACATTGCCAGCTATGAAATATATATTGTGGCCGAAAAAATCTAGTTGAAGGTGTAAGAGATGCAATTTACATCGACTGCAAATTTTTTTGTATGTTATTTTGTCTTAATAGTATTTTATGGAGAGTTGACTACAAAACAATGTAACAACAGATCCAACTGCAGATGCAATACCCCAACATTGCAAACCCTAGGAAAAAAAGAGCAAGCCTAACTGCAGCCGCAGGACTCGAACCCTGCAAAGTCAAATCAAACAACAATAAACATCATCCAATGAACAAAGAAGCAAGCAACAACCAACCCACCAGGAATGACGTAGTTCCAATCGTGGTTGCAAAATCCCAAATGTGCAAACTGCAACAAGACAAACAAGCAAACAAGAACAAGAACAACATGCAAATAAGAAATTAGTGGAGATGCAAGAAGCAAGCATGAACCAGTGAACCAACAATGTCGTTGAAGCACAATATTGCTCAAATTGACTGCAGAGAACATTGCATATAAATAAAGAAAACATAATAAAATATATTGTAACAAGCTTGTTAAGTAAACATTCAACATTGCCAAGCCTGTTAGGTAAACATTTAAGTCTGTCAGAAATGCTTTGTAAACATTTAAGAAAAAATGCAATGTGGCAGGTCTTTGACATACCAAATTTTTTATTATAATTTATGTAACAATTGTTCGAATAGTAGAGAATGTATTCGAAGGAAAAACTTTGGATATTCTAGCATATCAAACATTGGCATAAATTTAGCTAGCAGAAAATGCTAAGACAAACATTCACACTACTGTTAGCATTAATCCACCTTCAAGCAATACATACGAAAAATATATGATTCAAAAAGACTGTACATGATAAAAAAGTTTGGATATGTTAACATATCAAACATTGGGAATAGTGAAGCCGACAATAAGACCTCCAATCTATCATCCAATCAGATCACTACATATATGGTACTTTTTAGTATATAAAAATCAATGTTTTTAGTTCCCTAGCTCCAACAATAGAGATTATGAAAATATTTTTGTTCAAAGGACAAACTAATATGAAGTCAACGAATTATCAATCGCTATAGTCCCTATATACCTACATCAGGGACTTATAAACCACTTATACTATTATTAAAATAAATATTGAAAAAAATACATTGACTTTTCTTAATATTTAAGACCAAATACTTGAAAGTTACATATTATTTTATAACACTTATCTATGGTTAGTCTGTAGCCAATCGCAGGTTCCAATCTTGTGGGTTTCCATGGGCATCCTATCATCCCTCCTCACACTAGGATCATAGTTTCCAATCATGTGAATTTCCATGAACATCACATCATCCCTCCTTAGACTAGGTACACCCTCTGTGAGCCTAGTGTCATCCCTCCTTGGATTAAGTGCACCCTGTGTAATTTTGTTGCATGGTTAAGAATACCAATCAAATTGTCTCATCCCTTGGGCATGGGGCACTCCTACGTTGATGAAAAAAATTTACAATTTGATGCAAATAATTAAGAAATTTAAAAACTCCAATTCATGAAAAATAACATTAAAACATAAAAAAAGAAATTAATAATTAAAAAAGAAATCGTATAATAATAAAAACAATTTTATTTTTTAAGGAATAAATAATAACGTGATATTACATTTTACTTACATTTCATATGATGCAATCAAACACCTCACTTTGACATATCTTTTACAAAATTTAGTGGAAAATCATAGCTCTATTTCTCATATTTTACGCAATGTTTTTTTTTTTCTTTTTAAGTTTGTAAAATGGTTAATATGTATTTGTAAAGGTGAATTAAATCAATAATCATATTGGAACCATTATCATTACTCATAATTTATTCTCAAAACCCCTAAGTAACTCATACATTATCATTACTCATCTCATTACTCATAATTTATTCTCAAAACCTCTTAAGTAACTCATTTAATGTCCCTCATTACAAGAATTAACATTGGGATTACTTTCTACATGATCACTTATGTTGAAAATTAACATTAAATGGTTGAAAAATGGTTAACATTACCACTACTTCTTACCAATTCTTTTCAAGTTTCATGTCTTTATTCTTATAAATTGAATATTAACAAAGTATGAAAATGATTTGAATTCCAATATTAAATAATCCTTATTCAATGATCAATAAAAAAAAAATCCTTTGAAATAAAAAATATTCAATACATTTTTATAAAATGGTTGATGGGATTTCAAACGAGCCGCCCTGAAAACTTCAAATTCTATCCCAAAGTCCCTTTCCTATTAAAGAGTCCAAATGCAAAAATTGTAATTCACCTATCGTCTAATTTCTAATTGAACATCGTAATTTACAAATGTTAGAATTGGACTTTTCAAATGCTGAAATTATCTTCTTATTTTTTGGGAGAGTGTATATTGTAATTACTTATGAGTCAATATTTTTTTACTTTCAATTAGTTATAAGTGATTGTATAAAGATTTTTAAAGATTTAAGTTTTTAAATTTTTATATATATATAATTTGAAATTCTTAATTTTTCATTGGTTGAACACATTAATATGATTATTTTTATGTGGTTTTAATAGGTATTGTCATTATAAAATTTAATTAAAGATATTAAAAAATCTCTACAAATGTTACCTAGTCATTATTTTAATTTATCATGTGATCATTTTTGATATAACACATATCATTATTTTAATACATTATTGATGTAAAAGATATTATTATTTTAATCGAATTGTACTTCATTCCCTCATGCTTTAATAATTCATTGATTTGATAGTACTTCATGTTTTAGCTATCATTTTAGTCTTATTTAATGAATTGTCTTTATTTTAATTAAAAACAAATAAATTTTAGGATTTTTGGCCTAGCTTGTATGTTTCAATAAATTTAGAAAAAATTGTTATAAATACTATCTTTTTTCATTGCCAATAACACAATATCATTTATGTAAGTCAATTATAAGAAAGTGTAACCTACTAGTCAATTGGAATATAAATTGTCTTTTTTATTTGTCAATAATACAATATCATTTAGAAAAGTCAATTGTAAAAACTTGTAACCTACTGTTCACATTCCTTCTTCCCTCAATTGTCATAATGCTTATGACTAAAATGACTACAATGTTAACATACAATGTACTTTTCTATCTAATTTTTCAAATAAAAATAGTTTATCAACTCTCTCAATTTTTTTTCAAAATTCTTGTAATAAACCTAAACCCAAAACAAGATAACAATATATTTTCAACTTCCCAATTAAACTCATTTGCATTTATTTTGTATAAAGAATGATTTTATTTTCTTCATGTTTCACATTTCTCCACAATACGTTTGATGCATCTTAAAAAATCTATGTGTTTGGAAGTCGAGAGACTATATGTGTGTCTGTGTAACCCTTTTTACTATGAAAAAATCTATGCTATTGTATTAAAACACATATTTAACTTTGATTCAATACGTCTAGGGTCTAGGGGTTTAAATAAATCCATGACAATGTAGTGAAAACATCATCATTTATATTTTGGTTGACTGATATTTACTAGTGTAAAGCTTAAATATGCGTATTTATTTTAAAGATGAAAGATGCACATGACTCTAAGGTTGTGAATTTTGTAAAGTTTGAAGTTATGGTTTCTCGTTCAAGATATTTTTATTTATTTTGTTGATGTGATATAAATGCTTGAATCTAAATTACGATTGAAATAAATGTTTCCATCTTAATTGCAAACTTAAATCGCATCATATATGATCTATACAACATAGGTTCTTGCAAATTGTTGAATTTTCACTATGCTAGGCTCAAGCATGAGGTTTATTTCATTTTAGCATTTACTTGAAACATAAACAAATGAAGCTACACCATTCACAAGTATTGCAATAACCAAGATCACAAGAAGAAGTACCATGCACAAGAACACAAGAAATATCCCGGGAAACCCTTCTACTCAAGGGAAGAAAACCCAACAATCCTTTGCTATATTCTCAAGAGAAGATCCCCCAACCATAAAACCCTAATGCACACAAGAGGGTGCTCTACAGCCTTGAAACTTGCACCCATGAGAGGTGCGCACTTCAGCCCTAAAATGTTCTTTCTGAAATTTCGGAATGACAAGTGACAAGTGTGTTTCCTTAATGAGGAAATCACATTTATTTATACTAGACCAAAAACAACAATAGGTGTGTATGTTGGAAAAACGGGGCCGAACTTAATAACTCATAAATATAATTATTATTACAATATTCCTTAATTATCTTTTACATATGGTGGGGCCTAATTGTTGTTGATTATTATGGTTGGTTGTCATTCATGTCAACCCTTGAAGAAAGTCCGGTAGAAAATTCTGATAGCACAAAAGTTTGGCTAATGGACCCAAGTTCTTTTGATGGATAATGGTATTATTTTTTATATATTTGCAGGTAATACTATTCCATATGGATATTACATGTCGTGTCATTTCCGGTGGTATGTGGAATGCCACATAACTCCTCACGGTTAGAGAGTTATGGCCATGTGAAGTTGGAGAAAGTTTTGGGTAATGGACCCAAGTTTGTTTGATGGATAATTGNTATATTTTCATGTAAGAATATTCTATATGGATAGTACATGTCATGCCATTTTTGGTGGTATGTGGAACGTGACATAACTCCTCACAGTTACAGAGTTATGGCCATGTAAAGTTGGAGAACCCTCATGAGTCATCTAGAAGCCCCAAAAGGTCAAAGCAGTCAAAGTGGTTTAAGAGATTTTAGAAGGTAAATGATAAAGCGAAGTGATGCGTGTACTATAAGTCAAAGTGAATACAAAAGAAATTATTTAAATAATAAATTTAATGGAGAAATTACTAAAGGGACAAGTGGTTAGAAGTTGGTTAACCCTAAAATAAGGAAAGTAGTTTAAGATGGTTAGAAGGTAACCCCTTGAGCTAAAGTGAAATGATGAGTGTACTATAAGTCAAAGTGGATACAAAATAAATTATTTAAATAATAAAGTTAATGGAGAAATTACTAAGTGGACAAGTGGTTAGAAGTGGGTTAACCCTAAAATAAAGAAATTGGGTTAAGATGGTTAAAAGGTAACCCCTTGAGGAAGCTACATGAAAGTATAAATAAGAGGTAAGGCTCTCTCATTTTAATTACACTTGAGCATATTTAATATATACAAGTGAATGAGGTAACCAAAGAATATCTAAGTTGAATTTCAGAGGGAAGATGAAGTAAAGAAGGCCGAAATTCAAGGGAGGATAAATTCTTTTGATGGTACTTTCTAAGGTATGTTATTTACAGGGCATCTCACCATTTTCGCAATAACCTTTTTTCCAAAATGATTCAGACTGTACAATTGGGAGGGCATTGAGGAAACATATCCAAGTATATGTGATACAAGTTTCAGCTTGTGGGTCATATTTTTGGAGTTACAGTCAATGGAAAATAAGGTTTGTGGCTAGTCCTGAAACTAGTCTAAAACATGTGTTTCGGGTAAAAACATCATAAATTCTTCTTAAAAGATCCAAATTAAGTAAGACCAAATGTATTGGTTAGATTATAGTCTGTAGTATTCTTTGTACCATTTTCAGATCCATACAACAAATATTTCGCGAGGGGCACTCTCTACAAGTTCACTCTCTAGAATAAGCCAAAATTCAACAAGGTGTGTTATTTTTTATATAACTCCTTTTCTGAGAGATGCCAAGTAGTTAAATCTAGAGGAATTGCATAAAATACACTTAAGAACATTTTGTACCATTTTTAGATCTTTATTCATTACAGGTACATAGTTATGATTACTACCAGTTAGGGTTGTGACTAATCCAAAACTAGTCATGTGAGACTAAAGTAAAGTTTGATGAAAATGCTAGTCTCTTATTATTAAAGTTAAGGAAGGTTTGCAGGTATGTGATCATATACACCAAGTCTATTACAGAGTTACAAATGAGATTTGGATGATGAAATTGATGAGGGATTTTGGTTGAGGTACATGTTGGGTACATGGTTGAGTCAAGTAGTTGATGAGTTGGCACATACATAAGGTGTATAGTTGATGATGTTGGTACATCCTGATAAGTCATAGTTTATATGTATTTGATGCATTATTGGTACATATTTGGTGCACGGTTGATGCACTCGTTGATGGTATAAGTTTAGGTATAGGTTGGTGCATGGTTGATGCACTTGTTTATGGTACATATTGATTACATGTTATTTGGTACATGTAGGTGCATGGTTGATTCACTTGTTTATGGTACAAGTTGATTACAGGTTTATTGGTATAGGTTTACAACAGTATATCTCAAAGTGATAGTGTGACATTGGTTCCAGCATTCTATGTCAGGGTGGTTGGACGGGGCAAGGACAAGTGGTTGTAGCCACATTTTAGTTGTAGTCATGGAATATAGGTGGTTGGAGCCTCCTTATGGTTCTAGACAGAGAATTGGGGAGTTGGATATTCCTTCATGTTATAGACTAAGAACATAGGGGGTTGTAGCCTCTTTCTAGTTGTATCCAAAGAATTGGGGAGTTGGATCTTCCCTCGGGTTGCAGCTTGAGAAACTAGGGGGTTGGAGCTTCCTTCCAGTTGCAACTGAAAACAAAGGAAGTTGGTGCTTCCAATGAATGTAATTCTTAAAGACATATAAGAAAAAGAATTATGTGGTTTTCTCCCGCTTTGGGTTTCCACGTAAAACATTGGTGTATTGTGTATGTGTATGATTGATCATTTGTTCATTGTTTATTTACTCTGCAACTATTGGATGACAATGCTACATTGATATAACACTTACATTTTATGGTGAAAAAGAATTAAATTTCTCTATTACTAATTCACCCCTCCTCTCAGTAATCCAAAAATTGGTATCAGAGCGAGGTTCCTTCAGGAAACAGGTTAACCACTGGAAGAAGATGATGGATTATTCTAAGAATAGATTACCAATGTTTAATGGTCAGAATGGTTTAAAGTATGAGATGTGGAGAAAAAGGATGAAAGTGTTTTTACAGGCACAGGAACATTATATTTGGATATTAGTTGTTATAGAATATTATAGTTCAAAAAGGGCAAAGACTGTAGCCAAGAAGGAATTGAAGAAGAATAACAAAATAGAAATGGATTTCATTTGGGAAGGATGACCTAATCTGGTAAGAGAAAATGTTGGTAAATGTTCATCAGCCAAAGAACTTTGGGATAAGTTACATGACATATATTCTTCACCCATCATAGATTCAAAAAATGCCAAAGAAGATGTAGATACAGATCAAAAAGAATTACGTTCACCATGTCAAACAGATTCAGACGATGAAGAATACATAATCACCATAGGTATTTTTTTTTTCTTTAATTGTGAAAAACGTGAACATATTGAAATAGAATGCCATGAAGGAAATGAGACAAAAAAACTAGTTGAAAAGGAAGACAATTATGAAGCAGAATTGACTAGTGCTTTAGATGAACTAAGAGAAGAAAATAAGTCACTCAAGAAAGAACTAATGAAACAAAAGGAAAGTGTTCACATTTTTGAAGAATCCCAACATGTCATTGAGAACTTAAGAACTCAGCTAGAAGAAGCCAGAAAAATCAAAGAAAATCTTGAATATCAAAAGCAGTATTTGGAAGTCAACCAGCTTAAGGCAGAGTTTGGTCAAGAAGAGATAGGACTTGGAGAATAAATAATCACATTAAAAATTAAGCTTGAAGAAGCGAAAAGAACAAAGGAAGTCACGAATTCTCAGATAATGAAGAAAGAAGAAGAGGTTGAGAATCTTGAAGAAGAAGTTGTCATATTGAAAATTAAAATCATCAAGACCAGCAAGAACATTGAAGAGACAGAAACATCCACATCAGTTATAGAGAATGAAGAGAAGCACTCTAGGTTTCTAGAAAAGTAGAATGAAGAAAATCGAAAGAGTTATGCAGAAGTACTCAAAGGAAAGAATCATGGTCAACCAAAATCTAAGAAAACTATTGAAGATACATCTTCAAGAATACCATCCATGTTCAAGCCACAAAGAAGATTCAATTATGGTCATGATCAATCAAGGAAGAAATTCAGAAGGAATACACCACAAAGAAGATTATTCACTCCCAGGTATGAAAATTTAGTTTATGGTCATTGTTTTTATTGTACTAATTTTGGACATAAGGTTGCAGATTGCAGGGATTATAAAATAAATGTTCAAGAAAGAAGTGCCTATGTGGCCCCACGTAACATTGAATGTTACAAATGTCATAACTATGGACACATAGCTAGTGATTGTAGAAGCATGATCGATACTTCCATGAAAGAGAACACTGATATCAAATATAAGAAAGTATGGATAAGAAAAGAGGAAGAACAGGTGAACAAAGACCAGGTAGTAGAGATCGCAAGATTGGAAATAAAATGAGATGAAAAAAATTCTATAGAGAAAAAGAAAGATGTTAGATACATAAAGGTTTAGAAAATAACTGAAAGAAAAGAAAGATAGGTAAATAAGGAACAGGTTCAAGAGATTGTACTTTCAGGCATTGTAGTGAAAGATGAATCCAAAGAGACAAAGAAAAAAGTCAAATCTTAGAGAGATGATGAATCTACCAATGAAGATGATGATGAATACACATCAGAGTAGGAATTGTTCTGAACAATCTAGCTTAGAGACTCCTAGGTAATATGAATATTAGACAGGGGAGTCTATGCAATAGTTGTGACAGACCAAAGAACCATTCTTTGAGCAACTTGTAAAGTTTGAGAAGACAGATCCAGAGAAGTCAGTTAGTAGAAGTACAGTTTGATAGATTAATCAAGAATTCATGATAGTATAGTGATAAATGGGTCAACATTATGGACAATTGCACAAGTAGAGTCTTAGACAGTATGGATAGAGATGGATTCGTAAGAACACTTAGCTGGTTTGGACAGATATATGAGAGTGGAAAAGAGCATGGATTCATGGATTGGTTCAGAGAGTGGTTCAAAGATAAAGGAACATTATCATAATGGATTATAATTACATATGAAATGGCTCAAACAATGCTAATGGATTCCAAATTGATAGATATTTTTTGGACACATGCATTGCATACATCAGTTCACATTCAAAACAGAGTAATGATCAGAAAAAAACAATGAAAAAACTCCCTACGAACTATGGAAAGGAAGCATAGACAACAACATCTACATCAAGGTAACTCAAGGTAGCATTTTATTAATTGAAATTTATGTTGATGATATTGTTTTTGGTAGTACTAATGATAGGTTAAGCCAGAAATTTGCAAAGGATATGCTAAAGAGGTTCTAAAGAGGTTCTCAAACTAAGTATATCAAAGAAATGCTAAAGAGGTTCAGAATGGAAGATTGAAAACTAGTTACCACTCCTATTCAAACCAGTTGCAAGTTGAGAAAATATGATGATTCAAAGTCTATAGACGAGAGGCAATACAGGTCAATGATTGGTATCTTACTATATGTGACAACATCCAGACCAAATGTAATGTTGACAGTTGGAGAAGTTTCACGATTTCAAGCAGCACCAAAGGAATCACATGTATTAGCAGTAAAGAGGATTTTTAGATATCTGAAAGGAAAAAAAGAGTTTGGATTATGGTATCCAAAAGGAAAGGATATATCACTTATTGCCTACACATATGAAGATTGGGTAGGTTGCATTGATGACCGACGAATCACTAGTGGAGCAATGTTCTACTTGGTTGAGTGTTTGGTATCATGGCTAAGTAAGAAACAATCATCAGTATCCTTATATACAGCCAAGGCATAGTATATTGCAGCAACAAGATGCCGTACATAGGTTTTATGGATGAAACAAACTTTGACATATATATAGGTTGAGTATGATGATCCCATTCCAATCTATTGTGATAATAGAAGCACCATCAGTATCTCAAAGAACTCGGTGATGAACTTCAAGATGAAAAACATTCCAATAAAGTATCACTTTCTACGGGAACAGGTTACAGAGAAGAACATTAGATTTGGATATATGGGCACAACAGAACAAGTGGAAGACATATTTACAAAACCTCTTCCATAGGAAGCCTTTGAGTATCTACACCAGAGACTCAGAGTAATTTCTGCTCCAAAATGAATTTTTTTGAATGCTTATCTTATACGTCTTAGATTTACATGAGGAAGCACCATAAAGAGGACAATTCAGGTTGGAAGATCAGTTTCAGGAAGAGTTCATTTAGAAGGAGTATCCCCAAGGACAACTCAGTTAGGGCGAGCAACCACAAATTGAAATATACCTTTTCCATTGATGACAAAGGGGGAGATATTTATCAAATGCAAAGGTAAATTCTTGGAGAAAGAGCATAGAGGCATGGTTCTAGGGGGAGAGATGGTCACAGGTGGAGCATGAGTGATATGACTTCAGAATTGCATCATATTTTTTCCATAAATTCCAAAGGGGGAGATTTTTTATTATTTGGGTTGGTTTTCATTGATGTCAACCCTTGAAGAAAGTCCGGTAGCACAAAGGTTTGGGTAATGGAACCAAGATTTTTTGATGGATAATGGTATTATTTTTGACATATTTGTAGGTAATACTATTCTAGATGGATATTACATATCACTCCATTTCTGGTGGTATGTGGAGCGTGATATAACTCCTCATGGTTAGAGAGTTATGGCCATGTGAAGTTGGAGAAAGGTTTGGGTAATGGACCCAAGTTTGTCTGATGGATAATGGTATGAGTTTTGATATATTTGCAGGTAATAATATTCTATATGGACAGTACATGTCATTCCATTTCTGGTGGTATGTGGAACGTCACATAACTCCTCACAGTTAGATAGTTATGGCCATGTGAAGTTGGAGAACCCTCATGAGTCATCTAGAAGCCCCAAAAGGTCAAAGTAGTCAAAGTTGTTTAAGAGATTTTAGAAGGTAAATAATAAAGTGAAGTGATGAGTGTACTATAATTCAAAGTGAATACAAAATAAATTATTTAAATAATATAGTTAATGTAGAAATTACTAAGTGGACAAGTAGTTAGAAGTGGGTTAGCCCTAAAATAAGGAAAGTGGTTTAAGATGGTTAGAAGGTAACCCCTTGAGGTAAAGTGTAGTGATTAGTTTACTATAAGTCAAATTTGATAAAAAATAAATTATTTAAATAATAAATTTAATGGAGAAATTACTAAGTGGACAAGTGGTTAGAAGTGGGCTAACCTTAAAATAAGGAAAGTGGGTTAACATGGTTAAAAGGTAACCCCTTCAGGAAGCTACATCAAAGTATAAATAAGAGGTAAGGCTCTCTCATTTTAATCACACTTGATAATATTTAATATCTACAAGTGAATAAGGTAACCAAAGGATATCTAAGCCGAATTTTAGAGGGAAGGTGAAGTAAAGAAGGCTGAAATTCAAGGGAGGATAAATTATTTTGATGATGCTTTCTAAGGTATGTTATTTACAGGTCATCTCACCATTTTTGCAATAAACATTTTTCTAGAAATATTTAGACCTTGAAATTGGGAGGTCGTTGAGGAAACATATCCAAGTATCTGTGAGAAAAATTTCATCTTGTCTGTCATTGTATTTTTTGAGTTACACTCTGTGGAAAATAGGGTTTGTGGCTAGTCCTGAAACTAGTCTAAAACATATGTTTCGAGTAAAAACATCATAAATTCTTCATAAAGGATCCAAATTCAGTAAGACGAAATGTAGTTGTTAGAATACAGTCTTTAGTATTTTGTGTACAATTTTCAAATCCATACAACAAATATTCCGTGCGGGGCACTCTCTACAAGTGCACTCTCTAGAATAAGCCAAAATTCAACAAGGTATACCAATTTTCTCTATAACTCCTTTTTGAGAGGTTCTAAGTAGTGAAATATGGAGGAATTGCATAAAAGACACTAAAGAACATTGTGTACCATTTTTCATATCTTTATTCCTTACAGGTACATAATTATGATTATTTCCAGTTAGGGTTGTTGACTAATCCAAAACTAGTCATGTGAGACTAAAGTAAAGTTTGATGAAAATGTTAGTCTCTTGTTGTTAAAGTTAAGAAAGGTTTGCAGGTACGTGATCATATACACCAAGTCTATTATAGAGGTACAAATCAGATTTCTACATTTCTTGGGTACTAGGATTTGTAGAGGCTATGTTTCCGCTTGCGCAACCCCTCCTTCTGCTATTTGTCTTGGTACTTCTCTGGGTATGGTTGGAATCCTCCATTCATCAGGACATTCGCTGATGACCATGTCGATATCTCCCTCGGTGATGCAATATCACATCTATATACATTGTTTATTTGGATCCTGCCTTGGCTATATCCACATGGCTTGTCACCTAGCCCAGAAATTGGTGATGCCCCCGTATCGTGCGACAGCCTCTGGTGTTATTCTCCATGCTCGGTTGATGGCTTCCTGTATCTCCTGTAGGTAAGCTTTGAATATGATTCCATTCCCCTTCTAATGCTTGGCTAGTGGAACAGATCTCAGGACGTGATATCTTTCTCCTCCTGGCTGTGGTGTGGTACAAAATATGACATATTTTGGCTCTCGCCATCCCATGAAAGCTATGTGAGTGATCAGCCATGAGTAATGAAATTCCATACCTACATCCTATGCATCTTTGCAGTATACTTGGAATAAGTTTGATAGGTATGGCGCCCAACTCATGGAGGTGCCTTCTGCACACTGAGCTGCAACAACAATAACTACTACCGGTACTTCGTCTTTGTGGCATTTCCTTAGCAGTTTGTAGGCTAAGATCTTTGTGCCCAATTGCTTCGCGACATTGTTGATCCGTTTGATTATAATTCCTCTTGTTCCCCTGTCGGTGCCATATTTCTTCTTCATATCTTCTACCAATGATTTTTTCTTGGACTTATCGTATAGAATCAACGCGAGATCCATACCCCCAGTTGTTAGGCCTGTTATCTGCATGATAAGTTCGACGGTTATGGGGACATGTTTTTCCAGCCATACATCCCCTCCTTGCATCACTGCTAACAATTGTTTGATGCATGATGATGCATATTGGCCTCTGCCAAAGTGTGGTATCTTCAACAATCTTAGAATTCTTGTTTTTTCTAGTCTAGCTGCCCATTGGTGTGGCTAAGTGATGGTTTCTCTGAGTTGGTTCACAACTACTTTATGCATGAAGACCTGTGGTGCAAGCTCTGGATATTTGGTTTCATCTACTACGTCATGGTTGGAATACTTGAGCTTCCTGACGTGACCTAATAGCTGTGGGTATACCTGTACTCCATCTGGTATGTGAGGTAGCACAATCTTTGCAACCGGTTTCTTTCAAGGTGAGATCGGTATCTGAACTTGGTCCTCTTGCTGTGTTGGCTGGCTCGAAGTTCCAACAACTCCTGGTTGTTCTCCTGTCATCCACTCTGGCCATGCCCAGGTAGTTCCAGCAGTCTCCTCAGTTGGGTGACCTAAGCCGGGTGCTTGTGTCTCATCTAGTTGCTCCTCTTCTCCTAGATGTTATGTCATTCCGTTCACTTCCACAGTTGCTTCAGTATGTTCCGGTGGTATTTCCTGGTGGGTTTCTTCTTCTTTGTTCTGGGGCTCGTGCATCGCTGCTGGTGTATCTTGTTCCATGGCCTCTGTCTGTGGTTGTGGAATCTCCTCTAGTATGGGTGTGGACTCTACTGGGATTTCCTTTGGCGATGGGATTTCGTTGATATCAATGATCTCTGGTGGTTATTGTTTGTTTTCCTCCAGTGGTCCTTGTGACCTAGTCTGAACCCTGGTTGATCTGGATATCTGGCCTAGTTCTGCGAGCTTCAATGGTGCCATAATGGTGTCTGTCAAGCGTTTGCTGATTTTGAATGGCTTTGGTGAGCTCTATGGTTTCACTTTGTTTGTTCTCTTTGTTGTTGCTCTTTTTCTGTTCTCCTTTCGCCAATGGACTACCTGCTTCTGTGCTCATGTGTTTTATGGGCTCGTCATGAAGCTTGTCAAGGACGCTTCCTCCATCATGTGATTAATGCACCATAACTGTGGGTTCAATGCATCCATGGTGGTTTTGTACTTGCCATTACGCCTACTCTGTCATCTCCAATTGACACGTTTAATGTGACATCCCATCCATCCTTTCCTTGCTCTAATTCTGCCTCATGTTGTCCTGTCATCCTGCTTTTTTCGACTTTCCTTTTCCTGCTTGTTTCCGTTTTTGATATGGTTGTTATCGTTTCCGTTGTTTTTTTTTTTTTTTTCACTACGCAGTGGGTGGTCGACTATCCTTGTACAACTTCAACCGGATCCCATTGATCATTCCTCTGAGGTCTGTGCCTGCTAGATATCTTAACTGTATAGCTCCTTCGTCCGTAACAAATTTTACCTCGTATGGTCCTAGCCAATGCATTATGAACTTTCTCGGTTGCTGCAATGATTTATTGTCATAGAGAAATACTAGATCTCCTTCCTTGAACGTCTTCATCTTGATGTGGAGGTCGTGCCAAGCTTTGTCTCTTTCTTTCTGTACTTGTTGGTGGAATCCTACCAAGATTCGGTCTTCCTCCATTGATAGTAATTGATTCAGTCTTTCCTGTACTGCGCCTTGTTCTGTCATGTGTGTGATAGATGCTACACGTAGATTGGGTATTAAAAATTCTAACGGAACCACTGCTTCTTGACAATAGACTAGCTTGAATGGTGTGTGGCCTATCATCTTTTTACACGTGGTTCTATACACCCATAACACTACTGGTACCTTGAGGTCCCAATCATCCCTGTTGACGTTACATATCTTTGTCAAGGCGTTCTCTAGAATTTTGTTGAAGGCTTCTACCATGCCATTTTCCTGTGGATGATACGTTTTGCTTTTTTGGTGATGAACTTCAAACTCTTCGAGCATCGCTCAAATGGTGTTGTTTGTGAAGTGCGTTCCTTGGTCGCTCATCAAAATTCTTGGGCACCCAAATTTAGTAATTACGTGTTCAAACAGAAAGTGTGCAGCTGTCTCTGCGCTGCATTTTTACTGGTGTAGCTTCCTCCCATCTTGTTTTGTATTCCATCACGGTGATAATATATCTCACCCCCATTCTTTTGGCCGGTGGGTTAATGGGTCCCACGAAGTCTATCGCCCATTTTTCGAATGCCTAAAGTGTCACTTGTGGTTGTAGTGGCATCTTGTCCCTTCTATTGGGTTTTCCTACACTTTGACAGATATCACATTGCTGACATTACTCTTTCGAGTCTCTGTAGGCCGTTGGCCACCATAATCATGTGTGTACTACCTTCTGCGCAATAGATTTTTCTACATAATTCCCTCCTTCTATTTCGTCGTGGGCTTCTACTAAAATTCTTGGTTATTCATGGTCTAGTACGTATCTCTATAATATGTTATTTGCGCCCATCTTGTATAGATGTCCCACGATCAATTGATAGTTGGCTGCATGGACTACCAGGTTCTTCTTCTGCGCAGTGGTATATTATTGCGGCGCAGTACTTGTGCTCAAGTACTGGATGATCTCTGCGAAGTAATCGTCAGCAATCTGTACTGAGAATAGTTTTGCATATGGAAAGGTGTCCTCTAAATTCGTTGGTTCCTCTCCATTTGTGACCCTTGATAGGTGGTGAAGTCCTGCATTTAGTTTTCTTGGTTTAACTATTACCTCAAAGTCGAATTCTTGAAATAGAAATAACCATTGACAGATTGTCCGCCCCCAACACTGGCTTGTTGACTAGGTATTTTAGGGTTGAG
>SNQJ01S0014956.1:43087-59653 GCA_010110895.2 Picea sitchensis | reverse complement strand
CTCTTTCTATCATGTTATCATTTTGTTCTGAATCTAATAATTTTCTTCTTGCAAAAACTATCAAGTGATCCAAGTCTCCTACTCCTGGTTGCTCCAAGATAGCTCCAAGTGCTATCGCTGATGCATCTACATGTACATGGAATATCTTCTCCCAATCTGGAAATACCAATACTGGTGCGATGACCATCTTTTCCTTCAGGGTATCTAGACCGTGTTGACACTCATCATTCAATTGATACTTTGTATCCTTCCTTAATAGTTTCTCCATTGGCATTGTAATCTGTGCATAGCCTTTGATGAATTTCCTGTAATATCTCGTATGTCCTAGCGTTTCTCTTAGTTTGTGGACTATTTTTGGTGTTGGTAGGTTAACAATGACTGCGATTTTGGTTGGATCCACTAGCAAACCCTATTTTCATACTATGTGTCCCAATAGTATCCGAAATGGTGTTCCAAATATGCATTTCTTGATATTGAGTGATATCTGGCACTATTTGCATCGTTCTAAAATCAGTCGTAAAACTTCCACATGGTATTTTAGTAAGCTACACACTATCCAATCATCCAGGTATACTTCAAGGAATTGATGGATGAATTCCTTAAATGTTGGGATGACCACTCTAGAAAATATCGCAGGTGCATTCTTCAGTCCGAACGACATGACTATATATTGATAAGATCCCCACTCTGTCATGAATGTGTTCTTTTTTCTATCCTCCTGTGCTATCTTAATCTGATGATATCCTTAGAATCCATCGATGAATGAGTAGGTTTTGTGACCTCCTACGTTCTTGAGTACTTCATCCGTGAACGGTGTGGGGAATGGGTCATGTAGGCATGCATCATTCAAATTCCTTAAGTCGATGCATATCCTGATCCCTCTTCCCTGTTTCTTGTCCTGTACTACCATCGATCTTATCCATTCTGATTCTTCGACTGGTTTGATGATGCCGGCCTCAAGCATCCTATCAATATCATCTTTAACTTTATGTTTATATATGGGGTTCAATCTGTATGGTCGTTGTTTAATGGGTCTCACATCAGGTCTGAGTGATATCTTCATTTCTCCTAATTCTTTGACTATGCCTTTCATCTCTGTAAAGGTTATGGGAAAAAGGTCGTTGTATTCACGCAACAATTCTGTGATACTTTCTAGTGTCTGTTCGTCCCAGTAATCTCCAATACTGACCATTTTGGGTTGCTCGGTGGTCCCTATGTTAACCTTCTTTATATTGATTGGCGCAAAGATGAACTCTGACTCTAAGGGTGGTCCTTCCACATCTCTCTCGCCTTTGACTTCTTCAATATGAATATCGCATGGGTCATCTGTATACGGTGCTTCCTCCTATACGCGGTAGCATGACAGTAGATACTTGACTGTTTGCTTACTTCACTGTTGTATCTCTGTAATAGGTTCTACTTTTGGTTCTTCAATGAATATGACATCTCTGATCCATTTTAGGGCTGCGTCCATGTTGGGGTTCTCATGCTCAAATGAGAAAGTGACTGTAAAGTTCTATTGGAGTGTCTCCCATATCTTAGTTCCTTTATGCATTTCCTAGTTTGTATACCAATTCACTGGTATTCCCTCTAGAGTATGAATGAAGTGGTGAGACCATTCCTTCGGTGGCGTCATTTTCCACAAAATTTTACACGCCTCCAAGTGTTATGTTAGTGTGCCTAGTCTATCGTATTTCTGTTGTTTGTTACCTATCTGTTCTACACCAAACCCTATGTGCAATAATCTCTTACATTGGTACCAATCTGTGATAGTCTCTTTGTGTGCACCCCACCATCTTGCGGGTGTAGCCTTTAGTTCTAAATCCAGTGCTAGAAATCTCTGGTTTTCTAATACTTCATCTTCATATTCTATCGAGAAAGTTTCCAAATCATTTAGCCCATGAAATCCGGGTGGTTCTCTGATTTCTGTGCCAATCCACCTTACTGCACAGTCTATTCTGGCACACCTTCTTGTGGATACTTTGTGTAGTCTTTGTTGTCAGTGTTCTAACCGGTGTCTGAGTCTATTGTATATGAAGTAATGCTCCTCCAGCTAAGTACCCCGTCAACAGTTGGGTTTATATAGTCTGCATCGCATGCATTTGTTCTATATAACTGACCGATCTCTTCTAAGTCCAGACAAGTGGGTTCTAGAAACCTCTCACTTTCTGATGGGTTGAGTGGGGCTATGACCCTGTAGTCCCTTGACTCAAATGTCATTTTTTTTGTTTTTAAGTTAATTATGGCCTGGTTGTCAAACTCCCAATCCAAACCAAGTAGCGTCGGGTAAGGTGTTGTGCCATCTACTATTTCGATGACTTCAAAGTCTACCTTAGTGCACACACCATCTAGATCTATCGTCACTCCTTTCAGTCTACCTATGGGTAGGACTCTATGTTTATTTGCTAGATTTAATTGAACAGTTGAGTATCCTAGTGTAGGTTCTCCCATGCATTTCCATGTAGCTTTGGGTAGTAAATTCACTTATGATCCTAGATATAGTATGACATCTCCCATATTGAAATCGCCAATGTTAGCATTTAATCTAAATTCCCTACTTGTTCTTCTTCTTGTATGTAGGTGGTTGATAGTTTTCAATTGTGGCTTTTGTTCCGTCCCGCTGCTACATTTTTCTAGGATGTTTTCCAATATTTTGATAGATGACAGATCACTTAACATTTTAATGCATGATTGAAAAAATTCTTTGATAGTACTTACTTGTTCCTTGGGTTGTATTCTGTTGGTATGGTCTAGTGATGGTGGCATATCATATTCCAGATCTTCCTTGCTATGTTGTGCAGTCAACGCAACGTTCTCCTTCTGGAATTCTTGTTGGGCTTCTGTAAATATTTCCTTCTCCTTATGCACGTCGAGCTTATTCTTGGGGTCAATGTTCTTCTTTACCCATTGGTTCTACACTGGTTCTTGTCGAACTGCGTCATTTCCTATTTTTGTTCCTCCTCGAGTGACTATGTTGATGTTTCATTTGTCATCCCTTTCTTCGGTTGAAATCCACTAAACATTTTGGTTATTTTGATTCCTTTTTTCCTAGATCTTTACAAGTAATGTCAGACATTCCTCTATACCATGGTCCGATGCACGACAATACATACAAGTCACTGGTGTAAGTGGGAACTCTCATGCATAATGTCCTGGTTGCTGGCAATTGTGACATGTGACTGGTCCTCTACCACGTCTGAAACCTTCTCTGGCTCGTCCTGCTCCTCTATAAGTTGTGCGATCACCTCATGACGTGTTATACTGTGGTCCCTGATTATACTACGCGGTATTGTACTGGGGTTTTACTGTGGTTGCACATTATTGTATGGTTGCGACGCGATATTATACTGTTGCTGCGCAATTTTGTATGGGGTTGGGGCTTGAGTGAACTGTGGTACTGCTTTCCCAGTCATCTTTTCTGCCTGTACCCTGTATGCATCTAATGTTCTTTCCCGCATCATCTCCATAGTTATGCAATCTTTGTCATCATGGCTGACTAACTTGAAAAAGGTGCAATATGAGTTATTCGGGATTGTTTGGTATTTCTGCATCATCGTGTAGTGGTAAGGGTCGTGACCCAGTTTCTTGCATATTTCACACCATAATCCTCCCTGTGGTAGTGGGTTTTGCATCCCTGTCGCCATATACTGTGCGAATGTTGGACATTCATTCTTATGGTGTCCTTCCGTCCTATAGGTAGTGCACCAAATGACTTCTTTCTTGTCCTTGTTCTTATTCTAGTTCAGCTGAAATGTTAGGTTCTTCAAATCCTCCTTCAGTTCTTCAATAGTCGGGTCCATCTGTTGGTACTGATTCTCTTCCAATTGATAGGTTGCCTGCAGAGCCTCTGCCTACGTCTGATTTTTTTTTTTTTGTAATCGATATTCTATGTGTGGGAGTAGTGAGTTGACAAATAGGTGTCGATGCTGCATATCGGTCATAAGGTATTTTAACTTTCCTTTTAATCGCTTGAATCTTTGATCAATCTCCCATACCGATTCTCCTGGTTTCTATCTTATTTCAATCATCTCATTCATGTATTGATCCTCTGAGCTCGACTTCTGGAACTCATTTATCAATAGTTTCTTAATGTCGTCTAGTGTCCTTGTTGTTCTGGGAACACTGTTCGTGTCTAGACTCATGTACCAGTCTAGTGCTTGGTCTCTTAGCATGATCACTAGCTGCATGAGTTTGGTGTCTTCATCAATGATATGTTTCGCTTCCTAGATGTTTGCACAAATGAATAGATGCTTCTCAGGGTCTTCTGTTACTTCTCCTCAAAACTCTGGTAATATGGTAGTAGGATCATGTCCCGCCATTCCAAATACTGAGCTACTCCCTCCTTCACATGGTGTAGATACTTGAATAAGGTTGCCTAAAATGGATCCTCCAGTTGTTGCTCCTTGTGTCGATGTACTTCCTGCTGTCGAACTTCCCCCGAACTTTGGTTGTCTAAATGGTGGTGTTCTCTTTGGTGTATTGGTCACACATGGGTTTAAGGGTTCCACACTGACATTAATCTGAAAGGGATGGCTACCTTCTCCTCCTGTTCTTGGGACTCTTTTTTTCCTCTCATATGTGGCACGTAGGATTTCCTCAATCTACTCCATAACCCGAAGATCCTCTACCTCTTTCTCATCGCTTGCCAAGCCCTCCCTCTCGGCTACGACTCTCTTCTTGGTATTCACCTTATATTGGTAGGGTTCTCCACTATGCATCGTTCCTGATGACGCCAAGATCCATTGAAGCTGGTCATCATCCATCAAGATCGGGTCCAAGGGTTCCTCCTCTTTCTTCTCTTTATATTTCCCTCTGTCCATTCCTCCTTTCTCTGTCAGTGCTTCCCCCCTTCCCCCATGCACATAGGGAAGTCTAGCTGTCCGATTCCATTGTCATTACACCTTTGTTATATAGAAATATCTGGATAAAAGTATACAGTGATCAAATGTACCTTTGTATGGGTCCTCATAGGAACTCTTTCTTGGCTGTGCTGTATGAATTTGTTGTGTCTACCACAAATTCTATGATAAATCTTGCTACAATATTGTCAAGCCAAAAGTTGACTGTGCGGGTAAATTTCTTGTTCACCTGTTGTAGCTGCTGGATCTGTACTAGAGTCCAATATAGCTATAGAATCCGGTTTGTCGCATGGTTATCCTTTAACCTTAATATCCACTCCTGTAGTAGATGTGAAAAATCACAGAAAAAGACTTCATGTAAATCCATAAATACGTATTTATCTAGGTATTTACGCGGTGTGATCCTGGGATTTCTATTGTCTTTCTGTGCAAAATCTAGCTCTTTAGTTCTCAACCCACCCTCAATTTATTCTCTTGTGGGGTTCCAGGTCTCAACATTCCCTTCTAATGGCTCATTTCCCTTCTGTTCCACTCCTTTGGTTCTTATTAGTTCTATCTCATCTACACAGTCCTCTCTTGTTCCTCTTAACACGACAATGAAACGATTTGTTGGTTTACTATTTCCCTTCCTGGGTTGTCTGATTTATTGACCCAGGGTTCATGTCATTCAGGGTTCCAACAAATCCTCTAAAACTATTGGCCCTCCTGGTAATCCAGAAGGAAACACAGCACCCAGAAGGCACTACGCAGTCTCACCCGAGATAGCTTTAAATGGGTGGTTGTAAGACTCAGGTGTTTACAGCCTAGGACAGAGTAGGGGATAGGGGATTCTTTTTTAATCTAGGTGCCATGAGATGTAAGGTAAACTACTCATCCCGTGGTTCACCCCCTCCTGGGCTACACCCACAAAGATTTGTCTCTTGGCTATTTTATTATGGCAGTTCTGCATTTCTAGCGCCACATGCTTACAATTCTCCACAAAACTGGGTAATATCTATGTGAGGCGAACTAGATTGCACCAGGATCTACTACCTGCAGTCTAATCCTCAGATCTACCTTCCTTTGTATATTATTTTCTCAACAACTTACACAATCGGTTCATACAACTCAAAACATTAAAGAACTACTAACAACTACTAGCAACGAACCCTATATGATACTTTCGTATCTATATTTATACATTTCGGGTTCTTCAGCCTTTTACAGAATATTACCAAAACCCTAACCCTTCTTACCTTAGTTATTTATCCCATACACATGTTGTTCCTCCTCCAGTTGTCGCTTTCCTTTGTGCACTCTTTCTTGCATGCACGCATGCTATTCTTTTTCCAATTGTTACTTCAGTTTTCTGCATGCTTTCTTTCCCACGATCGTTCTTCTTTCCCCTTTGGACTGGTGCCAACAGGGGAGCAACCCCTAATGTAAATATACCTTTTCGATTGATGACAAAGGGGGAGATATTTATCATATGCAAAGGTAAATACTTGGAGAAAGAGAACAGAGGCATGGTTCCAGGGGGAGCGATGGTCAAAGGGAGAGCATGAGTGATATGACTTCAATATTGAATCAGAGTGTTTCCATCAATGCCAAAGAAGGATATTGTTGATTATTTTGGATGGTTGTCATTGATGTCAACCCTTGAAGAAAGTCAGGTAGCAAATTCCGGTAGCACAAAGGTTTGGGTAATGGGCCCAAGTTTGTTTGATGGATAATGGTATGAGCCTTGATATATTTGCAGGTAATACTATTCCATATGGATAGTACATGTCATGCCATTTTCGATGGTATGTAGAATGTCACATAACTCCTCATGGTTAGAGATTTATGGCCATGTGAAGTTGGAGAAAGGTTTGGGTAATGGACTCAAGTTGTTTGATGGATAATGGTATTTGTTTTGATATATTTTCAGGTAAAAATATTCTATATGAATAGTACATCTCATTCCATTTCCGGTGGTATGTGGAATGTCACATAACTCCTCACGGTTAGAGAGTTATGTCCATGTGAAGTTGGAGAACCCTCATGAGTCATCTAGAAGCCCCAAAAGGTCAAAGTAGTCAAAGTGGTTTAAGAGATTTTAGAAGGTAAATATAGAGTCAAGTGATGAGTGTACTATAATTCAAAGTGAATACAAAAGAAATTATTTAAATAATAAAGTTAATGGATAAATTACTAAGTGGACAAGTGGTTAGAAGTAGGTTAGCCCTAAAATAAGGAAAGTGGTTTAAGATGGTTAAAAGGTAACCCCTTGAGGTAAGGTGAAGTGATGAGTGTACTATAAGTCAAAGTTGATACAAAATAAATTATTTAAATAATAAAGCTAATGGAGAAATTACTAAGTGGACAAGTGGTTATAAGTGAGTTAACCCTAAAATAAGGAAAGTGGGTTAAGATGGTTAAAAACTAACCCCTTGAGGAAGCTACATGAAAGTATAAATAAGAGGTAAGGCTCTCTCATTTTAATCATACTTGAGAATATTTCATATCTACAAGTGACAGAGGTAACCAAAGGATATATAAGCCAAATTTCAGAGGGGAGGTGAATCAAAGATGGCTGAAATTCAAGGGAGGATAAATTATTTTCATGATGCTTTCTAAGGATTGTTATTTACAGGTCATCTCACCATTTTCGCAATAACATTTTTTTCTAGAATGATTCAGACCATGAAATTGGGAGACCACTGAGGAAACATATCCATGTAACTGTGTTAAATTTTTTTATCTCGTGGGTCGTTTTATTTTTGGAGTTACACTCTGTGGAAAACAGGGTTTGTGGCTAGTCCCGAAACTAGTCTAAAACAGGTGTTTCGGGTAAAAATGTCGTAACTTATTAATAACAAATCCAAATTAAGTAAGACCAAATGTATTGGTTATATTATGGTCTTTATTATTATGTGTACCATTTTGAGATTCATACAACAAACATTCTGTGCGGGGCAGTCTCTACAAGCTCACTCTCTAGAATAAGCCAGAATTCAACAAGGTATGCCATTTTTTCTATAACTCCTTTTCTGAGAGGTTCCAAGCATTTAAATATGAAGTAATTACATAAAAGACACTGAATAAATTTTTGTACAATTTTTAGATCTTTATTCATTACAGGTACATAGTTAGGATTACTGCAAGTTAGGGTTGTTAAATAATCCAAAACTAGTCATGTGAGACTAAAGTAAAGTTTGATGAAAATGCTAGTCTCTTGTTGTTAAAGTTAAGAAAGGTTTGCAGGTATGTGATCATATACACTAGTTCTATTACAGAGTTACAAATCAGATTTGGATGATGAAATTGATGAGGGATTTTGGTTGAGGTACATATTGGGTACATGGTTGAGACAAGTAGTTGATGAGTTGCCACATACATGAGGTGTATAGTTGATAATGTTGGTACATCTTGATGATTCTTAGTTTATGTGTATTTGATGCATGGTTGATGCACTCATTGATGGTACATGTTGAGGTATAGGTTGGTGCATGGTTGGTGCACTTGTTTATGGTACAGGTTGATTAGAGGTTGTTTGGTACAGGTTGGTGCTTGGTTGATGGAATTGTTTATGGTACAGGTTGATTAAAGGTTGATTGGTACATGTTTACAACAGTATATATCATATTGATAGTATGAAAGTGGTTCCCTAATTCTACATCGGAGCGGTTGGATGGGGCAAGGACGAGGTGGTTGTAGCCATCTTCTAGTTGTAGCCGGGGAATATAAGTGGTTGGAGCCTCCTTTTGGTTGTAGCTAGAGAATTGGGAAGTTGTATCTTCCTCCATGTTGTAGCCTGAGGACATAGGGGTTTGTATCCTCATTCTGGTTGTAGACCAAGAATTCGGGATTTGGAGCTTCGCTCAGGTTGTAGCCTGAGAAACTAGGGGGTTCAAGCCTCCTTCTAGTTGTAGCTGAAAACAAAGGAAGTTGGTTCTTCCAATGAATGTAATTATTAAAGACATATAAGAAAAAACATTATGTGATTTTCTCCCGCTTTGGGTTTCCACGTAAAACACTGGTGTACTGTGTATGTGTATGATAGCTCATTTGTTTATTGTTTATTTACTCTACAACTATTGGATGATAATGCTACATTGATATAACACTTGCATTTTTGTGGTGAAAAGGATTAGAATTTATCTATTATTGATTTACCCCCTCTCAATAACACTTAACATTTACATCGCAATTAGGGTTACAAGTAAATGTACCACCTAGACAATATAGCAAGGGATCACCGTCCCTTTGGTGTAACCACTAGAGACACATCCACATGTTTTCAGCCATAGGGATGTCATACTGAACATATCTCTATCTCAATGGATTCCATAGGAGAATCATTTGGAGTACCACATTTTCTCAACTCTCACATATAGGATAACAATACACCCATCCATGGGCACACCCAACTCAACAGAACAACTCAATCTCCCTGGGAGAACGATGCACCATCACATGGGCATACTCAACACTAGGCTCTCTCAGGTCGATTCCAACTACAAGTAAATATTACACCTAGACAATATAGCAAGGGATCCACACGTCCACTAGTGCTTAACCACTAGAGACACATCCACATGTTTTCAGCCATAGGGATGTCATACTGAACATATCTCTATCTCAATGGATTCCATAGGAGAATCATTTGGAGTACCACATTTTCTCAACTCTCACATATAGGATAACAATACACCCATCACATGGGCACACCCAACCACTGGGAGACAACTCAACTCTCACACATAGGAGAACGATGCACCATCACATGGGCATACTCAACACTAGGCTCTCTCACAGGTCGATTCAACTCAGTCATAGAGGAGAATGTATCTTGGAGGATGTCTCGCGATGCTACAATCATCAACACTCCCTCTTAGCTAGGGAGGCATTCTCCACTAGGCCAATTCTCTCACGGAAGTACTCAAACTTCATCCTGGCAAGCAGTTTGGTGAAGATATTTTCAATCTGCTCATGTGTAGGAAGGTACTGCACGTGTACTACTTTCCTCTGCACCATGTATCTGTTATAATGATATTTTATCTCAATTTGTTTTGATTTATCGTGAAACACAGGATTCTCAGAGTGATTCACACAGGTCTAGTTATCACAATGAATAATGGTAGAATCCATCTCACAATCAAATAAATCTATAAGGATATTGTGAAGCCACATTCCTTCACAGACTTCCACACTCAACGCTATATACTCTGCTTCTGCGGTACTCAAGGCCACAAAGCTATGTTTCCTGCTGCACCAGGAAACCATGGAAGACCCCAAGGTAAAACAATAACCAGATGTGATCTTCTGGTCCACTGCGCTCCCTACCCAATCTGCATCGGCATATCCCTGCAATCTCATGTCTACATCAGAGGCATATCTCGTGCCATATCCAACTATGCCTCGTAGATAAATCAATACATGCTTCGCTGCTATCCAGTGATTCTGTCTTGGATGACTCATGAACTGACTAAGTACATTCACTACATAGCATATATTAGGTCTGGTGTGTTGGCATGTTTCCAGGTAGAGTGTGCTTCTCATTGATGGCAAGAACAACAACGATGTTCGCAAGTTCTAGGAAGAGTATGCATGGAGAGAATAGTCGAGAACCAAAGCTCGAGAAACCAGAAGTTGAGAAAGGAAGAATGTGCTAGGTTGGCACCAGAAGTATTTTGGGAAGATGCAGATGAAAAATCTTGAGAATCTCAGAAGAGACAGTGCAAAGTTTCACGTATAGCGCAAGTATGCGCCAGGGCTGAGGGAAAAGTTTTCCAAAGATCAGGAGAGATAACTAAAAGTTCGTAGAACCTTTGACACTTAGAAATTATTCCAAGTTGGGAGGATGCATAAGATCAGGAGGAGGAGTGACAATGGTCATTGGATCACCAATCTAGATTACCCGATGGCCATCAGATCAGAGTACAGACACGAGGAGCGTGCAGAGGAGGAGATTAGACCTTAGCCGCTAGATTGGAGCGCGAAGGACTAGAAGATGTTAGATTTAGTATAACAGTGAAGAGGATAATGGGAAAGAGCCATCCTCCATCTCCATGAAATATGAATTCGTGAAATGATCTAGGTCATTGGATCTAGAGGACACGTGGTGAGACATCAACATTTCGCTGACTCGCAAGATGGAGAAGTCAAAGGTGAGAGTTGTAGGAACTCACGACATGTGAAGTTGTGAAATGATCTGGGTCGTCTTATCACCAAGGATTTGGACCATTGATCTGATATGAAGTCAGAGTCCACGATATTGATTGCATTCATCGATCAGAGAGAGAGACCTCGATTGTTGATTTGATATGAAGTCATTTCAAAGTTTCGTGTATCATGAGTTTGGAGGCAAGTCACAACAGGATTTCGCAATATGAGAAATCGCGAAACACTCTTTTTTTGACCCCTGATCATAACTTGTGGTCACATCAGAGGAAGAGAAGTGAACGAGCTAGCACTACTAGGATCCATTTTGAAGTTTCGTGTATCGTGATTTTCGAAGCAACTCACAACAAGAGGTCATGATATGCGAAATTGTGAAGCACCCTCGTGCTTGGCCCCTGATCACAACGAGTGGTCACATCAGAGAGAGAGAAGGGAAGGATATAGAAGTGCTAGGCTCCATTTTGGAGTTTCGTGAGTTGGGAAAACCAAGGTGACTCACAGATGATCACCCGAAATGCGAAATCCTGAAATGAATATTGGTTAGGCATATGGTCACCACCGAGGGTCATGTGAAAGGAAGAGGCTTAGCCAGAAAATCCAACACCCACTGTGTAGTTTTCTCTGGAAGGGAAAAAGAGAAAAAGGAATGAGTGCATGAAGTTTGTCTCAGTAACTGCTAGAGACGGACTCATCGTAACCACAACAAACGACTGATTGCATCTACCAGAGAGTTCAAATAATATCAAGGTGATTGCCAGAGGAGCTGAAAAGTCTCGAGATAACTGCCAATGGAATGAAGACTCATCATATAGACGATTGATAGATGGAAAATCATCGAAGAATGGAATTGCCAGAGAATCCAAAGAATCTCAGGAACGACCACTAATGATGAACATTTTTAGCATAACAACCATGGAGGAAGAATAGACTCAGCGTAATCACCAGAAGGGGTGAAGAGTTAGGTGTATGATCTGGAAGAGAACTTGGCGTGATAAATATATGTAGAACAAAGAAGAAGGTGTTTCTTTTGTTGAGAGGTATTGATGCGGGAAAAATCAGGTTGTGTGCAATAGATGGATAATAAAAGAAGAGGCGTACCGCAGAGAATAAAAAAAAATGCATATCTGAGAGAGGCAGAGGAAGTCGAGGTGCGCTAGTAGAGACATGGAAGAAGAATGGAAAGCTCGAAGAGTAATGCGAGCAGGAAGACACTAATGTAGGCAAAGCATAGCAGTACAACAGAATAGTGACGAGACTGGTAAGATATTGATAAATACTGTATCACTGTAATAAGTCTTAGTAACGAAGATTTATAATCTGGGTGGTAGGGAGGCTCTAGGGAGGATTGTTGTCCTCAGTGTTTCAATTGGGTGCTTGAACACAGGGAGTTGTATCTTCCATCTAGTTGTGGCAAGAGAAACCAGGGTGGCAGGGTGGTGCAAGAGATAACTATTGTTCTCTGTTATACAGGTTGGTGCCTGTGTGATTGGAAGTTGGGGCTTCCATCCAGTTGGTGCTAGAACACTCAAGGAGTTGGTGCTTCCTTCTAGTGGGTACTATAGAAACCAGAGAGTTGGTGCTCTCAACAAGTTGCAACTTGCAAAACAGAGGTGGTAGCCTCACATTGAGTTGGTACTCATAAGAATGATAATGTATAGAAAATAAATCTTACTTATCATATCAAGAAGAAGAGTTTTTTCTCTTTATGTATTTCCTCAAGAAATATATGTCTCTGTATATTTTCATGTGTGTGATTGATGTTGAATATTCTATTTCTTAGTTCCCCGCATTATTGTGATCATCATTGAGTATTCTGTAAAAGAATTTAAAATGAGCGTAATTGTTTAAGCACAGTAACAACTAATTCACCCCCCCCCCTCGGTTGTCCAACAATTGGTATCAAAATCAACCCATTTTATCTAAGGGTAGATCCTAAGAGCTTAAACATGACTAGTCGTGAAGGATCTTCAACCAACAAGGCCCCTCTATTCAATGGAACATTTTTTTCCTTCTGTAAAGTTAGGATGAGAACCTACATAATGGCTTTAGGTGCAGATGTCTAGGATGTGGTGGAGTCTGGTTATGTAAAGCCAATTGTACTAGCTAATAAGGATGACAAGCTATAATTCAGCTTCAACGCTAAGGCTATGAATGTTATTCTAAGTGGGCTTGCAGAAGAAGAATTTGTAAAAGTTATGCACTTAGAAACTGTCAAAGACATGTGGTACAAACTCATTAGCAGTTATGAAGGTAATGAGAAGGTAAAGGATGCCAAGCTTCAAACCTACAGAGTACATTTTGAACAACTATAGATGAAATAAGATGAAACTATTGGAAAGTAATTTCTAAGAGTTGAAGAACTAGTAAATGCAATGAAAGCTCTTGGTGAAAAAATTGAGGAAGCCTCTTTAGTTCAGAAAATTTTGAGATCTCTGCTAGATAGATTCAACCCAAAGGTCTCTTCTATAGAAGAACTCAAGGATCTAAAAAATTTGGCTTTTGATCAACTTCTAGGAACGTTGACTGCATATAAAATGAAGATAGGTAAAGATAAATCCAACACTAGAGAAGCTACTTTTAAAGAAGATAAGAATGAGGAATCTGAGCTTGATGAAATAGAAGAAAAAATTGTGAGAAGACTAAATAAAGGATCGGGAAAGTATCAAGGCAAGTTTCCCTTCAAGTGTTTTAACTATGGAAGCATAGGTCACTTTGCATCTAAATGTCCACACAAGAAGCATGATCAGAATTCTGAAGGTGAAAAGAGGTACATACCCATGAGATTTGGTAAAAAGAAAATTTTATATGTAAACAATGATGACTCTTCAGAAGACACAGATAGTGATTCTTCCGGTGAAGATAAGGTTAATGAATTTGTGCTTATGGTCAAAGAGGATTATGATAATCAAGACACAGGAAGTGATGTTAATGTTGAAGAAGTTGTGGTTGATATGGAAGGTGAACTAATCAGTGCCTTAGAAGAGATTGAAAGACTCAAATTCGAGAAGAGAAAACAAAAACAGTTGCTGATGCAGTTTGAAAAGAATGCTAAAAAACCCGATAAAGACTTTTCCCTACTAAAGGTGGAGTTAGAAGAGGCAAATAAAATAGAGGACATTCTGAAACAAAAGTTATCAGAGAAGAAGGAAAGATGTGAAGCCTTGGAGGAAGAGGTAGTAAAAACCAGAAAAGAGATGGATAAATTCAAAGCATTGTATCTCCAAAATCTTCCAAGAATTAAAGCCTTAGAAGGATTAACCACCATTCTAAATCAGCAAAGGAATCCAAATTTAAAAACAGGTTTGGGTTATGAAGAAGGATCAAGTTGTAGTCAACCAAGAAACAAAGAGTCCATCAAGTTCATCAAATCTACATTCATTGACAACAATAAATATGGAGAAACAAAGGAAGATAACCAACCGCCAAGGAAGAGTGAAAAGAAAAGTACCAGAACTAAATTTGTAGAACAAAGAAATCATCAGCATGAAATAAATCGACCTGATCAAAGAAGACAACCATTTTCTAGGTACAAAGGATTTTTCTATGGATATTGTTTTTTTTGTTCTAACTTTGGTCACAAAGTTGTAAACTGTTCTTTAAGATTTAGATATGATTAATCAAAACACTCAAGGAATAGATATCTGCCACAACAAAGAATGAGACAACCAAGTAACAAACAATCATAGACTGCAAATCATGTGATGGCTGGGAAAAGTACATAGGTTAAGCATAGCAATCACTATGATCCATTATTCAATGAACCAGAATGCTACACCTGCCATAATTATGGACATAAAGCTGCAGACTATCGCTTACAAAACTATGAATCGTATCTGAATCCCTCTGATGAAAACGTCAAGGTTTGGAAGAGGAAAGAAAATGACAAGTGTGGATTAGTGCTTTCAGCTCAAAGACAAAAGAACCCATGGTATATTGACAGTGGATGCTCCAAACATATGACGGGAGACAAAAGTTTTTGTCTGTAAGTGAAAGAAACTATGGAAATGTAACCTTTGGAAATGACGCTCTTGGTAAAATTAAGGGTAAAGGCATGGTGAGTTTGAGTAATGGTAAAGGGAAAGATTAGGATGTTCTTCTTGTAGATGGGTTGAAACATAATTTTCTTAGTGTAAGTAAAATGTGTGACAGAGGATGTGGAGTGGTGTTCACTTCCAAGCATTGTAAAATAAAGTTTGTAAACTCAGAAAAAGTGGTGGCCAAAGGCATAAGGACGAATAATAATGTATATGTGATGAAAGAAGATAGAGAAGAGTGCCATGTAATAAAATATGATGAAATATGGTTATGGCATAGGAGACTTGGACATCTAAACTTTGACCACTTAATCAAGCTCAAAAATCTTGAGGTAGTGAGAGATCTTCCAAGAATATGAAAGCCACAATACTCTGTGTGTAAACCATGTCAAGTAGGAAAGCTAACCAGGACACATTTCAAATCCAAGAGCTCTACTTCAACAGAGAAACCACTCCAATTAGTTCATATGGATTTGTGTGGACCATCAAGACAGGAAGGCACAGGGAAGGAAAACTACTTTATGTTGATCATAGATGATTACTGCAGACTTACTTGGGTTGCTTTTCTCAAGGAAAAAGCTGAAACATTTGAGAAATTTAAAATATTTAAGGCTTTAACTGAGAATCAAATAGGCAAGAGGTTAACGGCAATGAGTTCAGACAGAGGAGGAGAATTTATGTCAAGTGACTTAAAGGAATTTTGCAATAAACATGTGATCAAGAGAGAATACACAATCCCTGGAACTCCACAACAAAATGGAGTAGTTGGGAGGCAAAATAGAGTAGTTCAACAAATGTCCAAGTCAATTATGAATGAGAAGAACATTGACCAAAATTACTGGGTAGAAGCAATACACACAACAATCCATATTCTTAACAAATCTCTCACCTCAGACCACAGAGTGACAAGACACCTTATGAATTGTGGTATGGAATACCTGCTTCAATCAAACACTTCAAAGTCTTTGGGAGTAAGTGCTACATAAAGAATAATAATGAAAACCTTGGTAAGTACGATGAAAGGGATGATGAAGGGATATTCTTAGGATATTCTACCAACAGTAAAGGATACATATGCCTTAATAAAATATTGCATAAATTAGTTGATTGCATTGATTTAAAGGTTGATGAAGGAGTCCCAGTAAGAGAGGTGAGAAATATTGAATCAACAATAGAGGATATAGGTGAAGTTGAACATGAACAGGTCCAAGAATCAGAACAAGAAGACTACGAATCTGATGAAGATGCAAATACTCAAGAAAACTCAAATCGGGAGACAACATCAAATCCTTCCTCTAGAATTACTCAAAAAAATCATCCTGCAAGTCAGATAATTGGTGAGAAAGACAAAGGTGTACAAACTAGGAGAATGATAATAAAAAATACGGAGCAATAACATATAGCCTTCATATCCATGGTGGAACCCAAGAACTTCAATGAAGCCAATGAAGATGAAAATTGGTTAAAATCAATGAACGAGGAACTGGATCAAATTGAGAAGAACAATACCTAGGAACTTGTTCCTAGAT
>SNQJ01S0014956.1:19246-38683 GCA_010110895.2 Picea sitchensis | reverse complement strand
CTAATGATATAATCAACTGTCGTTATATATGTGGATCAATATCGCATGAATCAGTAGAAGCCTCGTTCATTTTCTTCAAATACATCACCATCGGTGTAGGCATGGATTTGCAGTCTGTCATACCAAACTTCTTCAGTATATAAACTATATATTTTCCTTGACTCGGGAAAATCTCATTAGTCCTCTACCATACTTCTAGTCCCAAGAAGTAGTGCATCATACCCATATCCTTCATCTCGAATTCAGAAGTCAATGCTCACCTGCATTCAACAATAAGTCTTTCTGAACCGATGAGGAATAAGTCATCTACATATATGACCAAGATCAGGCACTCATCACCAATAATGTGATAATATAGGTTTGGATCATCAACACTCTTGTTGAAGCCCAAACTCATCAAGAATCCATCCATCTTCTCGTACCAAGCACAAGGTGCCTGCTTTAGTCCATATAGGGATTTCTTCAACTTGCATACATGATATTTCTTGTCATGTATAACGAATCCCTATAGTTGCTCAATGTAAACTTATTTCTCAATCTCACCATTGAGAAATGTTGTCTTTACATCCATCTGATGTATTTTCCAACCCATGGATGTAGCTAGTGCAATGATAGTACAGATGGAAGTGTATCGGGCTATAAGAGAAAATGTCTCCACATAATCAATTCCCTCCACCTGTGAGAATCCTCTGGCTACAAATATCACTTTGTATTTATCAACACTTCCATCAGCTGCATGCTTGATATTACATATCTACTTGGAAGTCACTACAAACTTCCCTTATGGTATCAAAACAATATCCCACACATCATTCTTCATAATGGACTGATACTCTTATGCCATGGCATATTTCCATACCCGCTGACCTACTGCTTCTCCATGACAAGAAGGCTTAGTATCAGTGATGTGGCTCATGACAGAAAAATAGCTTGAAAATATCTTTGGTTTCTTTCTCTCTCATAATGTGCCTCGAGGAGCTACATGTCCCTCTACCTCCTACAGAGTTTGTCGAGCCTAGGTAGGCATTTTATGGCCTATTGTAATGTCTCTGGGATCATCAACTGGAGAAAATGGATCAACTAGAATAGTTGGATCAACTAGAAAAATGGTTGTCTCCCTTTGAACTGCTGAAGGGGGAGAGGGTACTGTCTCTTTCTTCTGCTCATATAGTTTGACTCCTTTTGAGTCAAGTGACTCCCTCTGAAGTATGAAGGATAGAAATTTTCATTTTTCTATGTTTCTAGCCTGTAGAAATATCATGTATTCTCATGTTCTTTACTGAATCTATAGTACTTTGTTGTCCTCCCATACTAGGATAATAACCAATATGGAATCCCATAGGGATAACAACCAAAATGACCTCTTGTACTAGGATAATAATCAACCAAGAAAATTTGGACTCTTGTACCAGGGATAATGGTCCAAGTCATAAGGGCTCCCACACCAGGGATAATACCCTTCATCATCAAAATGCAAGAAAATATAGGGTAATGAATAAATCAAATAAGCAATGTAGTACAAAAATTACCTTAGTTTATAGTTATGCTCAATATTTCTTTTGGTCTTCCTGAGAAAGGTCAAAGGAAGAAAACCTCATCTCTCATGTCATCATCTCTTTGAGGTGGGTCTGGATCAATGTCAGCAGTAGAGACATGTTGTCTTCCTCTCTTTATGGTAGGACAATTTCTTGCAAAGTGTCCATACTTGTCACATCTGAAGCACTGGATATTTGACTTGTCTTTTCTATGATAATAACCTAAAGCTGATGAAGTCTTCTCGTCTTTGAATGCTTGACTAAAGTTTATTTTATTTTTTCCTCCTTTCTTTGTATGAAAGGCAAGATCATGATTTCCATCATGATGGGAGTCTTCCACTCCTCTGGCTATAAGTGTGATTTCCTCCTGGGTACAGCCTGTCCATAGATAGTCAAAAGTAGGTAGTTCTTCTCTACCACTGATACTTTGAAGAAATGGTTTCCAATATCTTGGAAGAGAATTTGAGAGTGATCAAGACAATGTCTATGTCTGATATGATTTATCCAATGGCACCTAGCTGATCTCTAATCTTTGACATCTTCATGAAGAAGATAGCAATAGTGCTAGCTTTTTTCATCTTGATATTTTGAAGTTGTCCCTTCAATGTAAGAGCTCTGAGGATGTTATTACTCTCAAACATATTCTTCAATGCTTCATACATCTCACAATATGTATTTAGGTTGGGAATACTATGTAGGATATGATCTCCCACTGAGTAGATGATTATTATCCTTGGCTTGACCTCATCTTCCTTCCATTCTTCTTTCTCTTCATCGATAGTTGTGCCTGGTAAATCCTTTTGTATCAAACTCAATAGGTCATCCTCTTCTAGGGTGATCTATAGTATTGAATTCTAGGAACTGAAGTTTCTTGATCCATCAAGCCTATCTTCCACCAAGATTATTTTCCTCATGGTTTGTAGATTCTTCCACAAACCCTTAGTAATTAGGCTAGGAAACCTAATGACTAGGATAGGTTAGCAATATTAGGTTTCGTTGGGCTTATGAATGCCAAAAATAATCCTTGAGAGTCAAAATAACACTAGTGAGATGAAAAACCTCTTCAATGGGCTGCAGAAACCCTAAAATTGAAATTTCTACAGAAAATTGCGGAACCCTGAAAACCCTAGGGCCAAAACTCCAAAAATATCGAAAATGAAATCTAAGAGTTGTTGGAGGTGCGCTGGAGGAGGTCGTACACTAATATGCAAGTTTTATCCCAAACACTCAATTATAAATTTTTGAAACACCCAAAAAAGAAAGGGCGATACCTTTTTCTGGAAACCCTAGGAGGGTCGTACGGTTCTGCAGAAGAGAGAGGACGACTTTCTTGAAGGCTTGTGAAATGGATTCTTCGTGACCTATGCTCTGATACCATGTTGAATTTTTACTATTCTAGGATCAAGCATGAGTTTTATTTCATTTTATCATTTACTTGAACCATAAACAAATGCAGCTACACCATTCACAAGTGTTGCAATAACCAAGATCACAAGAAGAAGTACCATGCACAAGAACATAAGAAATATCATGTGAAACCCTTATACTCAAGGGAATAAAAACCATTAATCCTTTTCTATATGCTCAAGAAAAGATCCCCCAACCATAAAACCCTAATGCACACAAGAGGGTGATCTACAACCTTGAAACTTGTGCCGAAGAGAGGTGTGCACTTCAACCCTAAAATGTACTTGCTGAAATTCCAGAATGACAAGTGACAAGTGTGTTTCCTCAATGGGGAAATCACCTTTATTTATACTAGACCATACACAAAAATAGGTGTGTCTGTTGGCACAACAGGGATAACCTCAATAACTCAGAAATATAATTATTAATACAATAATCCTTAATTATCTTTCACATATGGTGGGGCCGACTTGTACCCTTTACATCACAATTAGGGTTACAAGTAAATCTTACACTTAGACAATATAGCAAGGGATCCACACGTCCACTAGTGCTCATCCACTAGGGAAACGTCCACCTGTACTCAGCCACAGGGATGCCATGCTCAACATATCTCTATCTCAATTGAGTCCACAAGAGAATCATCTGAAGTACCACATCGTCTCAACTCTCACACAGAGGAGAACGATATACCCATCACACGAGCACACCCAACCACTGGGAGGTGACTCAAATCTCACATAGAGGAGAAAAATGCCCCATCACGTGGGCATACCCAACACTAGGCTCTCTCAAAGGTCAACTCAACTCATTCACAGAGGAGAATGTATCCTGGAGGATGTCTCACGACATTGCAATCATCATTACAAATTTGGTATCTATGGTATGGTATGGCAGCTCTGAGATGCCTTCCTGAGCAGAAAATGCTTCGTGGGAAGTCCAAACTAGATGGTTGTATCATTGAATTGAACCAAGTGGTGTTGGGATAGATCAAGAAACTAAAAGAAATCATCGCTAGCCTCAAAGCTCAGTTTTAGATATTAAAGTGATGTATATCAACATCTACGAATACTTCTTGGATATAGTGAGAAATCTTGTCAAATATGGTACGAGTTGTAAATTACAGCTTGCCTTTAATGATTTAACACGAAAATCGAACTTTGATCAACATTTTTGGAGGAAACATTGGCATAAAAACACGATATTATTAGCATTAATGTGCCACGACGTCTTTCAAGTTACTCAAAGCAAGGTATTTTGTGTTTAAAATAAATAATTATTAGTCCATTATACTTATACTTTGTGTCAAAATATACATAGAAAGTTGTTTTCAAATTACTCAAAGAAAGGTGGTTTGTTTTTAAATTAATAATTATTAGTCCATCATGCTTATACTTTGTGTCTAAATATACATACAAAGGTTCTTAAAACTGGTTCACAAGTGTATAATAAGTACAATAATTACTATTTCTCATTTTAGGATTTTTGTGTACAATAATATAATTTCTATTTATTTATTTTGAATTTCTCGAACTCCATATCATACTCTACTTATTTTGAATTACAATTCTAAAATACATAAAACTATGATATTGAAACATCCCTAAGAGAAAGGTATAAGCAACTTCGTTTCTAATTTCACTTGTTATTATTTTAGTTATTATTTTAATGGCCAGTGTTTCAACTATGAAACATACAAATTCAATCCACTATGCTTATCTTCATTTTAGAATTGTAATCTTAACATTTATGGATTATAATGAAATTTAGGAGATGTACTTGGGATTGATAAAGTGTAATTATTTCACCTTAGTTTCGATTTCACATTCGATGTAAATTAAAGTTTAAGTCATTGTTTTTCCAAAGTTCGTTCTTAACTTATAAAAAACTTATTATACAAATGTTTGTATTTTCAACACAATAAAATTTATTATTCACTTGAAAAAAACAATTGCATTGATGATTGCACAAAAATATCTAAATAGATTTATTCCATGGAAATTGTTAACACTTGATGAATCATGGGATAAACCTAAATAGTTGGATTACGTAAGTCTAAGTAGTCTTTTTTTTCATTTTGGATTTCAGTTCTTGTTGTAGTTTTGTAGGTATATGGCATTTGGTTATTTATGAGACACGGGTGGATTTTAGTTTTTTTTGTACAAAATAAAAGTGGTGTTTGTAAATGGAATTGGTTTATTTATGAGATCATGATAGCTTAAATTCAATTCTTATTTAAAGTTTTAATGGTAGTTTTATTTTGGGTTTGATTACCTAATCTTATTGAGATTTTTTTTAACATTTTTTATTATTATATATTGTTTTACTATCTATATCATGATATGCATTTATGTATATTTAAATAAAAGTATTCTTAACCAAATTGTGATAAAAATAAGTGACCAAAGCTAGATTGAACTATTGGATGGTGACCACATTTCTGCAATTTCTTTTTTACTATAGTCATGTAGAAGATTCTTATGCAAAGGTAAAGTCTTCTCCAATACCAAAAGGAAAAACTAAAAATTCCTCTTGGTGGAAAGAATCAAAGTTAGACGACTATTAGGTAGATCTAAGTAAGACTTTCCAAGGATTAATTGATCCAGGTGGATATTGGTGGCCACTCACCTGTTCCAACCGGTTCCTCTTTTGAGGTTTTAGTTCAACATGTTCTTTTGTAATTCTTTGTAATTGTGGGTTCTACACTCATGGGGTTGTCTGGAGCCCTACACATCTTCCAAGTGGATACCGGTGGCATCCAACCTAATCCAACTAGCTTATTTTGTATGTTTTCATGTCAACGCATCTTGTTGTACTTCCATGGCCATTTTGGGGCCCTAAACAATGCTTATTTGGATCGTCACAGTCAAACTATAGACAGAGTCATAGTTTGATGGCCTGATGCGTATTTCTCGAAAAGACCTTTGCAACGGTCTATCACGCACCTAAAAGAGAGATTGTATGCAAAAGTTATGACCCTGGAAAGTTAGTGTACTAACTTACCCAAACGAGGCCCACGTGAATTTTGGAATTTCATCTCCCAGGGTTAGTTTTTTGGATGTATAAGGTTTTGGAATTCATGTTTATCATAAAAATTCCTTCAGAGCCTCATTGTAATCATCTTCTGGTGAATGAGCATAGCCGTCACATCTCTTTTCAGAGATAAAGATGACACCATTCTAGTGAGTATTGCACTCTATATTTTTACAGTCTATTTACAATCATTCCATTAATAGAAATCAAGTGTTGTTGTATTTCTCTATTTCTGGCAATTTTCATGAGTACTTCATTGCAATTTATTTGCATTCATTTCATTCCGAAAATAATCTGGATCAGTGGTATCATAACTGGATGCTCTTGATTGTTTTTTCTTTGCATGTACCCGATGAGGTCCGAGTATATCTAGTTGGGTATTGAGCTTGTCTCTCTTGAGGAAAATCACTCTCACATGCCCAAGAAACCCTCTATGGAGGAAAAAAAGAAAAATGACAGAGCATAAGATTCTATTAACTTGTTTCTTGAGCAAGCTCTCACATGACAGAGAGACAAAATGATGGAGAATTTTAAACACATCCTTCAACATTTTCTGATAGCAACAAGAGCATCTTCATCAAGCGACCATTTTGGAGGAACCTCTCCCTTCAAGGTACAAGTTAATTTTTATATTCCCATATTTGAAGGTAGATATATCTGGATGCCCTTGAAAAATGGTTAAATCTATTCGAAGGTTATTTCTCTGTTCAAAATTTTTCTGACGGGGAAAAGATCACCTTCGCACTCCTCAAGGCTCTCACCCATGTCAAACATTGGTGGGAAACTTAATGGGAGTAAATTTCCACAGAGGAATCTGGAATATATGGGGCCGAGCCCACTTGGGATTTTTTTGTGGATACAGTCAAAGAATAATATTATCTTGTTGATAACTATGAAGACAAGTACATGAGATGGACCACACTGTGGTAAGATTAGAGAAAAATAGTGTTTAAGTTCACAAATACTTTCCATACCTTGCACACCAAGATGGGTATCAAGGAATCCAAGTGACAACTAGTTTTGAAATACCATGGGGCTCTGCATAGGTACATCCTAGCCAAAATATATTTCCTAAACATCTCATCATTAGGAGTTGCCTATCGATAAGCTGTCAAAATCGAGCATAAATTTAGGCACTAGAAAGGAATTCGGGTCTACAAATCTGCAACAACCAAATCATGGTAAAGACGACCCTAACCAATAGCCTCTAGAAAACCAGTCCATGACACTAACAAGAAGGGTAAAGGAAAGATGAAGAATGACACTAGGAAGTGGTGTGAATTCCACAAAATCCCCTAGAACAACACTGATGAATGTCGCTCGAAACAGTCATTGTTGGCCGAGGTCAAAGATACAGAGCTGAACCCTAATTCTGAATCTCATCCAGAAAATATTGAAACAAACAGATCATCGATGCAGACCCCACTGCTATTGTTGCGACCACAACAATTCAACCAAAAGAACCAGTAGATCCTGAAGAAGGGGAGCACCTCTTCCATTAAAAAATGTGGGTGAAGGGGACCCCATTGCATTTCATTGTTGATAACGACATCTAGAAGAACCTCATCTCAGTTAATGTCATCAAACAATTGGGGTCATCGACAACACCACACCCACAACCATACAACATCGGGTGGCTTCACCAGGGATGACATCTTCGTGTCAACCAATAGTGTCTCTTGTCCTATGGCATCCATCCCTTCAAGGATGAGGTAGTGTGTGATTTTTCCCCTCTTTATGTCCGTGATGTTGTTTTGGGCGAGCCTTATATGTGGAAACATCATGTTGTGTATGAGTCTACACCCTGTAGTGTCATTATTACTCTGGGAGGTCATCTCTATAGGATACCAGAGGTAGTTCCGACTACTGCTCTACCAAAACAGTGCTGTAAGGTAATCTCTCATACTGCAAAATTCATCCTCTTCACAGTCTACTCAAAGGATGCACATAATACCACTACAACCGCTACAGCCTCAACACCTTCTATCCAGCAAAAACAAAGTTTCGAAGAGAAATAAGATATTGTTTCTTCAACTAAAATGGTGCCTACACAATGCCCCATCAAACCTAGAGACAACAGGTTGGTGGAATAGATTAAACCCCTCGAAAAACAGGTTTGTGACAGTCTTCCACAAGCCAAGAAGCACAACTTCTCCAACAAGGCACGCATCTCACCAAGCTTCAGATTAAAAAAATGCTTTCCCCTTTTCTCTGGGAACTCAACACAACATAGACCATTGATTCTTAAGGGGGGAGGACAAATCTAGGTGGATAATGGTGGCCACCTAACTATTCCAACTTGCTCCTTTTATCAGTTTTTAGTTCAACACGTTCTCTATACTTATTTGTAATTGTGGGTTATACACTTCTGGTGTTGTTTGAAGCCCTACACATCTTCCAGGTGGATACTGGTGGCATCCCACCTAATCCAACTGGATTATTTTGTATGTTTTCATGTCAACACATCTTGTTGTACTTCCAAGGTCATTTTGGGGCCCTAAATAATGGTTTTTTTTCTCTCCATAGTCAAACTATAGACATAGTTAGAGTTTGATAGCCTAATGTGTAGTTCTTGAAAAGACCTTTCCAATAGGCTATCACGCGCATAAAACAAAGATTGTGTGAAAACGTTACGACCCCAGGAAGTTAATGTACTAACTTACCCAAACAAGGCCCACATGACTTTTGGTGTTTCATATCCTAGGGTTAGGTTTTTGGATGTCTAGGGTTTTGGCATTCATGTTTATCATAAAAATGCCTTCAGAGCCTCATTGTAATCATCTTCTGGCGAATGAGCGTAGTCGTCACATCTCTTTTCAGAGATAAAGATGACACCATTCTAGCGAGCCTTACACTCTATTATTTTACAGTATCTTTACAATTATTTCATTAATAGAAATCAAGCATTGTTGTATTTCTCTATTTCTAGAAATATTCATGAGTACTTGATTGTAATTTCTCTTCTTTCATTTCGTTCCGAAAATAATCAGGATCATTAATACTCACTCCATCATCGAATGCGGCTACTCTAGCATCTAAGAGTAATGAAAAAATTATTTTCAATGTGATATATTAGGAGGCAAATCCTCTCCCATTGATTCTCAAGCATGAAAGCCCCTTTAGTACAAGAAAGAGGAAACATAAATCCTATTCCTTAGAGTGAAAAGGGATCTAGTGCAGTTGTGTTCAATGGCTATAGTGAAACAATTGATAGAAATTGGAATGCAACCACTCAACAATATAAATGTTGGTTAAACCATAGTTCAACAAATTCAAAGAGAAAAGAGACAAAGAAAGACAAGTATGTTTGTGCATTCTTAAAAAACTGAAAATCTTTATTCATTAATCCACCTCACCTCTTTATTTCTTTAATAAAATGGAAGGCCCCATTTTCTTCTTCCTAATTTTTATAGGCAACATGGTTGAGTCTTACAATCAAAATAAATTTTGTTATCACCTAATGTGTGAAATGGGGGAGTAGAAAATTCATTAATCTTAATTGTAAAAATAAATTTTGTTATCACCTAATGTGTGAAATGGGGGAGTATAAAATTCATTAATCTCAATTGTAAAATGCACGTAGATAGAATTTAAAGATGTTTTGAAATAGTTTGATCATATTGTAAATGGTGAAATTAAGATGAGCATATTACACAAGTTAAAATTCTAACGTTTATGTTCTTCTTTTTATATATATATATATATATATATATATATATATATATATATAATCAATGATTACGTGTTCAAATTTCTTGAATATAAAGTTTGTTCAAATACAAAAAATTGTGAAAAGGTTTGTAGATTGAGAAATGACAGATACACATCAAAATGAATTTAAGTTGAGTTGATTGCACATTCCTATGTTTTTCTCTTCATTTATTTTCATTGAGTCATCTTCTTTGAGCCAGTCCTCCCCCTCATCCAACAATAGGGACATGGTACCATACATCTTATATTCTCTTGAGTTATCACTTCATGCTAAGGGAAGAGTTTCCATCATTTCTTTTCCTTTTAGCATATCATCCTACATGGAATTCAACACATTATCTGGGGATGATACATAAGTAGAGCACCTTGATGGTTGTTATCCTCATTGATAGTTATTTCTCATTTGATAAGGCTGTGTACTATTGGGCCTTAATTGATTTTTTTCCCAAGGCCGAGTGGGTATAGGTAAGGGATGGTATAGACCTTTCTTTCTATTATTGGTATTTCTAGTAAAACAAAGTATACATCCTATAATATACCATGCTACATCTTCTTGCATTATGGGGAAATACACATACCTTCATAAGTTAACAAATGTCTTCCCAACACCAAAATGTCCTACAACCTTGGAGGTGTGAACCTCTCTGATAATATGCAATATTTCACCTTTAGGAACACATATCATATATAGCTTGTAGAGAAACCCATTCTAGATATGATATACATCCTTGTCATCACCTTATTCTACATAAATTTTCCCCTGTAGTTGAACTGAAACACCTCTTTGAAGTCCTCATGTTTTGTGTATGCCTCTTTGTATGCATCATGGGCAAAAGGATCCATGTGCATAAGTGTTCCCAAAGATGTAATATTTGATGTGGGTGGCCTTGAAATCATGTATGCCATCTTATTAGTGTTTCCCTTATTATACTTGATGACTAAATGAAATTGTTGTAAAAACCCCATCCACTTGTAATGAATGGTTTGATGTATATTACTTTGGGCCTACAAATAATATAGTGGATAGTGATATGTGTGGATGACGGTCTCCTTACCCATTAGATATTTCTTCCACTTCTTGACATCTTGAACTAGGGCATAGATTTCCTTGTCATAGGTAGGGTAGTTGAGAACATCCACATGAAATATTTTAGAATGATAGAATATAGTCTTTCCTCCTTTCATCAAAATTTCTCCCATGGCATACCCACTTGCATCTGTCTCCATTTCGAAAGGATTTTTCAAGTTTGTTAATGTAGAACTGGTGCTTGATTGATCTTTCTTTTCATCTCATAGAAATCCTTCTACTTAATGTTCCCCCACTAACAACTCATACCACTCATTGTTATGGTGTGGAGTGGTGCAACTATTGATAAAAATGAAGCTATGAACTTCTGCAAGTACTTTTCTACCCCAACAAAGCTTCCAAATACAGTGAAAGTTTTAGGAACTAATCATTTCATTATGGTCTCTATATTTGCGGGATATATCTTGAGCTCCCCACCACCGATCGACCCAAATACACCAATGACTACTGAGGAAACTCACATTTCTTGAGGTTAACAAACATTTGATACTTTCTTAGGGTCTCTAACAGCTTCATACAATGTGAGATGTGTTATTGTTAGGTATATATAAAAACTAATATATTATCCAAATATACTTTAACAAATGAATCTAAATATGGGAATAATATATCATTCACCAATCTCATAAATGTATCTAGTGCATTACATAATCCAAATATAGACCTTTCCTTTCCTTGAAGGAAATCTTCTAGGTGTCTTCTTCTTTGAAACACACCTAGTGGTATCTTGACTTTAGATCCAACTTGGTGAAGTACTTGGCATGTTTCACGTGGTCTAACAAATCGTCAATCATGGGTAGAGGGTACTAATTCTTGAGTGTAATATTGTTTAAATCTGTGTAGTCGATACACATATACCAAGTCCGATCCTTCTTGGTTACTATAATGGTAGGTGACCAAGAAGGTGATGTGCTTGGTTGAATCACTCTATGCTCCAACAACTGCTACAATTGATTCGTTGCTTCATTTGCTTACATAATGGACTAACTATACAGTCCAATGCTCAACAATGGGGTGTCTGGAAAAAAATGTATTTTCTGCTCCACTTCCCTCTTGGGTGGCATCCCTTCAAGTTTCCAGAACACTCTTCTATATGCCTACAAAAAATCCTCCAATTGATGTTTATGCTCTTTAGTACACCCTTTCAAGGATGACTTTACTCTTATCAACTCATAATTAAGATGATTTTCTCTTAATAAAAATAAAACATATTTCTTATTCGAACTAATCAACTTCTTGGCTTTGTTGGAACTTACGAATGAGATCTTTGATTTACCTTTTTGTGTATTGATTATCTAGGACTTCCCATCCTTGATCAATCAATACTAGTTGTCTCTCCTCGTGAAGATTTCATATCTCATCTACATGTATGGGTTCCCAAAAACTACACCACACACATCCGGGGGTACTACACCCAACACCTCTTCATCAATAAAGTATACACTTACTACAAATTTGATCTTACATTGTTTCATTACCTTGATATCTGCATTCTTGTTTACCTAACCGAATAGATAGGGGCTAGGATGATCATGAACCTCCAATCTAATCTTGTTGACCAGATTTGTTGCTATGATATTATCCTGTGAATTGGAGTCGAACAAATCATTTATCCTGGTCTTCTTGATCTGGATCTCGATGTGGAAGATTTTGGTCATATCCTTGTCTTCTTGGTGATGAATGATACTGATATTCACCTCCTTTCACATTTATGGGAAAACATTATTTCTATCCACATCAGAGCCGATTTTGACTTGATTACTCTAATCCATGGCTAGAAGATTCTTTTTATTTGCATCTTTCTTGTGGTTCTTCAGGTTTAACTCTGGATGTAGTTTCTAACACTTTGTTTAGTGTGATCATCAATATTTCAATGGTTACAATGGTTGTGAGGATCCTTGCACATATGTGCATTGTCTGTCATCTTCTTATCCTCCCCCCCCCGGCGCCTATTCCACTTATTTTTCCCCTTGTTGGAAACTTCGTAGTGCTCTTTCTGCTTGGAACCACTTGGTTGCCCTTTATTATGGCCTATGTTTTCTAGATATTGTTCCTATACACATATCTCGTCCACTATCCTTGGCTTGAAACATTTCACTTGCTTTCATACATGACCATGTAGACCGCCCAAATACTTGAGGAGTACATCTGGGTTCTTGGGAGAGATACCCAACATCATGACCATCATTTTCAACTTAGTGGTGTCCTTATGTACACACTACCCCTAGATTTTCCTAAAGTAATGCCAATTGATCGATTGGTCCTCTACATACCCAATATGATAGAATTAGGACTTAATGAGGGTTTTGAAATCCTCCCACTTAGTTATTGGTGGATCACCCTCCATCCTAAGTGTCTTCATGTGACTTTCCCACTAGGTTAAAGCATGGCCCTCTAACTTATGTCTAGAAAATGATATATTTTTTTCCTAATCTATATGGTGAATGAAAAATAAACTTCTATTTCTTGCAACCAATGATTCAGTTTTAATGCATCAATCTCACCTTGGTATGGATTTATCTCTACTTTCACTTCCATATTGAATAGGTACTGTGAAGGTTTAATGACATTTGAACTGGAATGTTCTTTCTCTGGCTCTTTCCTCCACTCCTTTTCTTGGTCTTGATTATCTCTTGATTTCCCTTCTGATCCAATCTCATAGTTAGAACCTCCATTCTCTCCATACAATCTGAGGTTGCTTGCTTGAGCTACCATGAGGAGGGACATATTGTGAGATATTATTTGAAAGGTTTTCCATAATCATTGCAATCATTTTTGTTTTCAATGTTTCAAACCAACAATTGTGGTGCATCAATAGGAAAGAACAGATTTGTGAAGATAAATTGCATTTAAGATTCTTATTAATATGAACATAACCCTACCCCTAGGGTGTAGAACAATTGGTTATGGAGTTTACTATTAATGCACTTTGTTATGTGATGTCACCAGTTTGAAACCCTCGACCAGCCTTGTGTTCTGCGTGAGGGGCCGCGCTGGCATACTTGGGGTTATAGTGGTAGCAATCAGATAACATGACCATGTGTCACGCAAGTACGTGCCTAACTAATTGTTGATTTCCCCAATAAAAAAAAATGAACATAACCCTAAAATGATAAATAAATAAAATAATAAGATCAATTTCATTTCCATAAATTAATTATATCATTTACCTTTAATTATACTTTAAGAGATTTTTTTTATAAATCTAATATAATTTAGTGAAAATTAATAATTTTTATTCTAAGTTATACATAATTATAATTTAATCTCATATTTTCAATAGATTAAATATTTATAATTTATACTTTATAAATATTATTAATTATTTTCTTATTATGAAGTTTACTATCTATATTAATAATTATAACTTTATCTATTAATTATATTTTAATTTTATTATATAGATCTTATTTACAAATGCTATCATTCTTATTGTACTATTTTTCAAATTAATTATATATATTTCAATGTTCAATAAAATTGATAATACATATAATCATTATAAAGATGAAGAATACATATTAATTATTTAAAATTATAATAAAGTTATATTTTATAATTTATTATAGGATTTTATAAGTGATAATATTATTGTTAATATAATATATTTCTAAGTGAATCTATAGGAAGTTTTTTTTACAAGATGTTATTAATTATAATGATTAATGATAATAAAATTAATCCATAGTTCAATATATGTCAGTGACTTGTTTTCCAATTTTTCAAATCTCTTCTATGTTGGATATCGAGGGTTGGTATGAAAAGATTCATCAACCATGGTTAGGGTTTTGCAACTTTCTTCTTAAACTGATTTTTAGATACCTGCAACTTTCCACAAATATTTCAAAGAAATTTTTTTTGATATCAATATGATCTGTAAACTACCATGGATATTCCACTAGAATATTTTATCCCAACAAATCTCAAACTATTCTAAACTATTAGATTTTTATCATTTATTTCCTTAGATCTCATATAATTTAATTACTAGATTTGTTTGAATTTAAGAAATAATTGAAATATAAAAATGAAATAACATGCACAAAATACACACAATCCACGCAAATGAATACAATATTTGACTTAGGAAACCCAATAGAGGAGAAAATTTAACTAGAAGGTGATGCCTATGCTTTTCTCTCTTTGTTTTAGTTATACAATGCACATACAAAGGAATGAGAACTCATTATGGAGTTACCTTTTGACATTGTGCACTAAACGACTTCTACAGAATCCCCCTCCTCCTTTTTTATGCTCACAAAATAATACTCTCGGATGTTTTTCTCAACTATGGAACACGATACAATGCAAAAGAATGAAACCTCTTCGCCTCCTAGTGGATCAATATTTAACATACCCTGATAGCCATCTAGGGGTAGGGTTTTGACTTCCTCAACCCTCAATTAGTGATACGGTTTGGACCTTATATAATATTCTTGAAATTCCCCATGTGGCTATCCCCACACATTTTGAGTAATGGGGGATGAAATGGCATCCACTCATACCATGGAGGTCAACACGATAGGTCAATTTGTGAGAGACATAACTTTTTCATACGAAATCCAATTAATTCAGTTCTTGCATCATTGGAAAGGTATTGATGTGTAGAATATAAAATATTGTTTCAGAGTAGGTTTGAACCCCCCCAAAAATTCATTTTTATTCGTCAAAATGGATCTAGAATATTTCATATGGTTTTTTGGACCCAATTTTCCAAATTTGATGTAAAATGGCTCTACAAGTTGATTCCTCCGATTTTTTCCACTCTACAAACATCGAGGTAGATGGAAAATAATATAATTATCCAATCTAGATCACTATAAAATATTATTTTATTGACTCCCTTACTTCCCCTCTTATTGGTTCATTGCCCCCATTCTGCTCCTAAGCAGGTATCACCTCCCAAGTGCACATGTTTATTACTTTATTAATTATAGTATTAACTTAAATATAATGAAACAATACTTTACTTATCCACTTACCATATACTTACACATTATAGTCATAGGCTCATAGGCTCATAGGGGATATTACATTTTTCCCATCCTTGGAATAACGCCATCCTCGATGTTCCTTTATCTAGTGGTACAATTATGTCTTCACTCTTCAATTGCACCAATAAAAATCATCAAGGAAAACATACATATTATAGCCATTTTTATGTAGCAATTATCTTATTCATAGGAATTCTTAACTCTAGAATGTAAGCATGTATATTCACTATACAAAAATGAGTATGAAGTTCTAGCTCAATAGTTATCTATACGATTATTTCTCTACTTCTCAATGTTTCCACATGTGATAGTTAAACTCGATTTGTTTTCTTGACACACCCTCAAGTTTCCCCTTCCTTGCAACAACTTTCTCTTCCAAGCTCAAACATACTCTTCTGTGTTAAACAATCCCTTGAGTGATCCATCTTGTTAAGGCTTTCACATGCAAGAAAAATGCCAACATAAAGTCCGAATGACATCACAATGACCTTCTTCTCAAGCCTTCTAATTTACAATAATTATATTTTATCCTTACTAGATAGATTCACCATCCTTATATACCATAAACATAATAAGTGATCCATCTTATTAAGGCTTTCAGATGCAAGAAAAACACTCCCACTTCCATCACAATGACCTTCTTCTTAATCCTTTTAGTTTACAATAATTATATTTTATCCTTATTAGATACATTCACCATCCTTATATACCATAAGAATAAACATAATGAGTGATCTCTTTATCTTTTAGATAAATTCTAAAATAATTATATAACAATTTGATTTCCAATTAACAATTAGGAATAGGAAATGTTAGAAAGAGAGGGAGTCGCTCGAGCGCTGGAAGTGATCACTGCCCTCCTCTAGGGTTTGATCCCGGGCTCCAGGCCACCGCCATGACCATGCCAGGGGGAGGGAATCCCCCTCCCTCCTCCCCGATCACTGCCGAAGAGGCATTTTGTAGGATTTTAGCATCGTCAGGGAAGAAACTGATGGCCAAAGAGGCCCCAAAATTCGTCAAGAAACTCGACACCATACAAGAAATCACATTGCCAGAGGAGCACTCCATCAAAATCGCCCTGGACCTTGCTGAAAGAGGATTGGCCGGAAAATTCATGGGGCTTTGGCCTTCAGCCAAAACCATGGATGAATGGATTCAGTGTAACTGGAGACCCCACCTGAAGCACAGTGTCACCTGCTACCCGGTGGGGAGAGGATTCTTTGTCTTCGAATTTATCTCAAAAGAAGATCGTGATCTCATCTTCCGAAGCGGCCCCTATTTTATGGGCACGCAAACACTCTATCTGAATAGGTGGTCTCCAGAATTTGATCCAACAGTTGACATACCCAAAGAGGTACCGTTCTAGGTGCGGCTCCCTAATATTCCGATCCATTGCTGGAATATTCAAGCCTTGGAAAAAATAGGGAATACCCTAGGATGCTTCATTGACAACGCAGATCATAAAGGCCAGTACTCTTGTGCTAGGATCTGTGTTGAAGTTGATCTGGAGGCAGGTCTTCCAGAAGCCATCAAACTCTCTTTAGGCTCTTGGTCTCACTTCCAGAAACTCAATTATGAACAACTTCCTTTTAAATGCCGGCTCTGCCATGAATATGGCCATTTACAGCGCAATTGCCCAAAAGGCCAGCCGGAAGAAGAAGGTGAGGGATGGTAAAGGGTCAAAAGAGGAAAGGCCAACCCTAAGAAAAATGAAAAAAAAGCATCAAGCAATGCTCAGAATTCAGATCCTAAATCCCTGTCGAAGGAACTCGTCCAACCTTAAGCCAGGATTCAGCAGCCAGTCACCGCGGGTCTAGGCTCAAGTTCCTCGGTGGTGAATGACCCGGAAGCCCCTCCGGTTATTTTCATTCGGGAATCCTCTCCCCCTAACCGCGTTGGCCTCGTTGAGACGCAAGGCACCCAAGGTGCCACCTCATTAGAGCCAGGGGAAATCCAACCTGAACCGACAAATCCCTTATCTGGAAGCTCTCCTACGCGCGAAGAAATGGAAGAAGACTCTGATCCAAGAGGAGACACTGATGAAGGATCCACGGAGTTTGAGAGCTCGCATGCAACTCCAGCCAAGAACCCAAGGGGTCAGAAACCAAATAAAAAGAAAAGGGAAGAATTCTCTTATGCAGATATTTTGCAAGGCTCCCAGAAAACTCTTAAAGGTATGATGAATACAAGATCCAAGCAAGGCCAGGCCTCCGAAGGGGTCGTCCCCTCTAAAAGTAAATAATGTGGTACATCTCTTGGAACTGCAGAGGTCTAGGAAGTCCACAGAAATTCGAAGCAATGAGAGACTTAGTAAGAATCAATAAGCCTGAGATCCTGCTAGTTCAGGAGACAAAAATGGAGGATGACTCTGCCCTCCATGGAGGAAAAGCATTCTAGAAAAAAAGCTCAGGGGAAGCTGTCAGCTCCAGGGGGGCCTCAGAATGTCTAGCCACCTTCTGGGATCCCACCATATTTGAGCCGCTTTCTATTCACAGTACCATGCACTGGATCTACACCAAACTCCTTCACAAAGTATTGGGCCATCATGTAAGTTTGTTCAACCTCTATGTTCCGATTTTGTTAGCTGAAAAAAAAGATTGTTGGGAGTCAATTGAAGAGTTCCTCAGCCTCCACAGACCCGGAAATTTAATCATTGCAGGGGATTTGAATGTCACCCTAGATGTAAATGAGAAAAAAGGGGGCTCCATTGTCCGAGATCCCTCTCGGGAATGGGATGAAGACACCATATTAGGATGGGATCTTGTTGACATAAAACCCTCCAATGGAAACTTTACCTAGACTAATAAAAGGCTAGGTCCAGGGCACATCGCGGCCCGCCTAGACAGGTTTTTGGTTCACTCCAACTTCCTCACCCTGGGGCTTTATGGCTCGTCCAAAATCCTTCCCAATTGTGTCTCCGACCATAAACCTATCCTTCTTGATCTCTCCGTTGATGAGAACCTGGGTCCCATCCCCTTTAGGTTTAGTCCCTTGTGGGTCCAGGAAGATGGATTTATTCACATTGTCACCAACTCTTGGAGTAAAAAGGTTACTGGAAACCCCTCCTTATTTGGGAAGAAAATCTCAAACGACTAAAACATGATCTTAAGAACTAGGCCAAGCTTCATTCCTCTCCAGTTTCTTGCAGAAAAGATGCTCAAGCTGCCTTGGAAAACCATCAAGCTCACATGAATTATGTTCCCATCACTGAAAGTAACTCTTAGACAGAAAGTAACCTTCAGAAACCTTTTACAAAGCCTGTAGGGTTGAATAAGAGTATTGGCGGCAAAAATCTAGAAGACTTTGGTTAGAGAGTGGTGACAAAAACACCTCTTATTTTCACAAACAAGCTGCAGCTAGAAAAAATTTCCAAACAGTGAAAGAAATTTTCCATCAAGACAATCTGGTGAAAGATTTTGAAGGCATTAAACAGGCTGCCTTTTCCCACTTCTAAGACCTTTTTACAGCTTCCCCTGTTGAACCATTAGTCCCTTACACTTACCCCCTCTCGCTAATTCCCAAAGTGGTTCAAGCCTCTGATAATGATGCCCTTGCAGCCCCTATCACCATGAAAGAAATCAAATCTTCTCTATCCCATTTGAACCCGGACAACGCCCCTGGACCAGATGGATTCACAGCCATATTTTTTTCTAATTGCTGGGATATTATC
>SNQJ01S0014956.1:0-13647 GCA_010110895.2 Picea sitchensis | reverse complement strand
AGCTAAATTGAATACTATCAGATTGTTAATTGCTTTAGCTACAAAGTATCATTGGAAGCTACACCAATTAGATGTTAAATCTTCATTTTTGAATGGTGAGTTAAAGGAGGAGGTTTACCTTACTCAACCTGAAGGGTTTGTAGAACATGGGCAAGAACACTTAGTATGCAAGTTAAAGAAAGCATTGTATGGACTAAAACAGGCACCTAGGTCATGGTATGAGAAGATGGACTCTTTCTTTCTTCAACGTGGTTTTATGAGGAGGAAAAGTGATCCAAATATGTATACCAAATTTGATGAGAAGGGGTATATAGTATTGATTTCCTTATATGTTGATAATTTAATAATTACAGGAAGTGCAGGGAAATTAATTGATGAAATCAAGGAGTGATTTTCACAAGTTTTTGAAATGAAAGATCTTGGTGAGTTAGATTACTGCTTAGGTCTTGAATTTTGTAGAAATGCAGGCCAAACCTTCGTTTGTCAGAGTAAGTATGTCAAAGAAGTACGTAAGAGATTTAAAATGGATCAAGGTAAATCTTCTATTGTTCCCATGCAACAGAATGTTAAACTTTCTTGTGATGTTAGTTCAAAGGAGGTGAATGGCACTTTGTATAGACAGATGGTGGGTAGTTTGAATTATCTCACCAAAACTAGACCTGATATTGCATATTTTGTGAGTGTGTTAAGTCAGTTTATGGCAAAACCTCAAGAAATCCATTGGAATACAACAAAGGTGGTACTCATGTATCTAAAAGGAACACTTGATTATGGTATTAAATATACTGATGCATCTGATGTTGAGTTGACAAGTTACTCAGATTTTGATTGGGCTGGCAATCTGGATGATCAAAGATCAACCAATCGATATGTGTTTGGCATTGGATCCGGGATTGTTTCATGGAGTAGTAAAAAGAAGCCTACTGTATCTTTGTCTTCCACTGAAATAGAATATAAAGCCTTGTGTGCAACAACTTGTGAAGTTGTTTGGTTGAGAAAACTTCTTCAAGATGTTGGAGAAGAACAAAAGGAACTTACACTGATCAAATGTGATCATCAAAGTTCAACCAAGCTAGCGAATAATCCGATTTATCATGCAAGGAAAAATCATGTTGATGCTCAGTTTCTTTTTGTTAGATGTTAGGTGTAGAAGTAAATCCATTCTCCATTAAGGGGGAGACTTGGAAATAATGGAGCAAGAACTAGTTACGTAGACAAACTCTACTCGTGTTTAATGTATGTCCTATTTTCCTGTTGATTGTTGTAACCGCATAAGTAGACTGGAGTCCTATATTATGATGTAATCTGTCGTCATTGAATAATAGATTGTGAGCACAACCTCACTGGTGTGGTTTCTCCCAATTCTAAATATATCTAGTTGTTTTCTTGTGATATTCTTCTTGCTGCAATACATCCTGAAAATCAAAATTGCAAAGTTTATGGATTTATGTTTGGACGTGCCCTATGATGAGTGGGGTTCTCATGCTTTCCTTTTTTGTGTGCAATTCTCTGCAAAATCATAATTAAGCTATATTTAATTGAGAATAACATGTGCTCAAGTGACCCCGTAACTAACACATCCAAACAACAATGTGGTTGATATAAAAGGAAGATGGATATTGAAGTATATAAACCATACTCTATCTGATTTGATTTTCTTTAAATTTGAGTGATTTAAACTTGAAAGTTAGTAACATGTTGATATGATTTGATTTAAACTTGAAAGTTAGTGCAAGTACATATGATTTAACCGAAAATATTCAATCATTTCAGAAGGTGAAGATGGATGAAACCCCATATTTTTTAAGCTTCTCTCCCATTGTTGATTTGGTATTTGTGTTATTCTCATGACAAGGATCTAATAGGTCATTAGAAGACTATGATCTATGTAGCATCATGGGCAAGGGATATATTGTTGTAGAATTTGACCCTATCTTTGTATTGTATTTGTTCAATGTTACCACCAGAGCCTTCACATTCAAGTTCTGTGTTGGAGTACAAACACTGCAAAAGGAGAATCTATAAGTATGTTGCCATTTAAAAAAAAATGATATTTATTTATTGAATTGATGAGCAGATAATGAATTCTTGGTTGGTGTAGGCTTTTGATGGTAGAATGATACTAACGCTTGGACTGGAGGCTTTTCACTGCAAAGGCACAATTAAAGGGTAGATAAATGGTTGGATGGTCCTAGTTGTTGGGGAGGAGCATAGTGTTTATGTACTAATAGACCACAACCACTTAATTGGGAAACTTAAGGTATGAAATATGCCCTAGATAAATATCAAAGTCATGGATCCCATCGGATACAAAAATACAGAACTGAAAAATACTTTAAAACTGCATTGAATGTCGTAAACCTTTACAAGTAGCAGAATTTATCTTCTGGCAATACTATAAAATATTATACAACAGACTGCACAACGATAACACACTTATTCGCACAAACCAACATAAAATATCTTTGGAGAAGCAGAGAACATGCACGCTACACTAAAACAAAGTCAAATATTCTGTAGAATCTCTCATTTCTTTCATTACACATCGATAAAATTCAGAAGAATTGGCCTCTCGGTTAAAATCAGATGACAGACCATTTGAAACTTGTGCAAAACTAATGTTTGAATTCAGACAAGTTGAATTTCCGTTGTGACAACTGTAGGGTTCTATCATTTTGGAATGATTGGATTCTGTGTTCATGAAGGTGACAAGAATGCCTTTGGAAGAAAGCATCTCAAAGAATCGTATGAACAATAGATGCAGGTTGATGGAGACTGACTTTGTTGCCCTTTCTCCTAACTTGTGAGTTGTCTAAACTTTCACGTCCACTTCTTTCATGTGATATATAATCATCCCAAGTGTCAAAAGGTATTTGTACTTATCATGCTCTATTCTTAATGAAAATAAGAAAAACATTGAAATATGTGATAAGTTTTAAAAAAAATTTAATCATTCAAAGAAAAACTTATTTTTGTTTTTAATAAGTTTTTTTTTTTTATCTATTGATGGAAAAATAAATAATTTATGTTATTTGAATTTTGTCACTTTTATATTTAAGATCATCGAAAAGCCTCTCTATTATTGGCGTGTCATTATTCTTTTTAATGAAAGATCTGATAAAAAAATACATATAAACTAAAAACATCCAGAAACGCTCACCCCCTCGATAATTCTATGAGAACAGTCGAACTGAAAAGGAAAATAGTTTGATAAATCCAGTGCATAAAGATTTTCTGATGGACAAGTTTGTGGCTTGTAGCACTAAGTAATTGAGAGCAACATTTCTTGTTATTTGGTTGTGGTGTTTTTATGATAGAAACAAATAAATCAATAATTAAACAAGGTCGAGAGAAACACAGCTACAAATATATATCAACGTTATATGCGTATACTTGAATAGATGCATCTGAATTGATCAGCATGATACACATAGTTTAAAGCATGCATTTAACATCTACCTTCTGGCAATACAATAAAAGATTATACAACAGTTTGCACAACGAGAACACACATATTCCCACAAATCAACATAAAAGAGATTTGGAGAAGCAGAGCACCTGCAAGCTACACTAAAACGTAAAATATTCAGAATATTCGGTCAAGTACTCTTATTCCTCATATATGAGATATGCCAATTGTTATTATTCAGATATGTCAATTGATTACTCTGCTTTCATAATTACTAAGGTGGGAGTTTATAGAAAGGAATTGACATATATAATGACATGTTTTTTTTTATCAAAACTACTAACTAACAAGACTTTTAAATTTTTCAATGAGACAAGGATTCACTACTTTGCAACTATTTCTCTTGTTATAATAACTCCCAATATCTCATCATAGATTGAGTACATGAATTGAATTGAATTCATCTATTAAATGACCCTTACTAATAAAGTTAATAAAAGGCATGAAGAAGAATGAAATGTCATTTTTTATTAGAGCATGTCAGGAATGATTTTAAGGATGGAAATTTATTTTAAAATGTAGAAACCTTGCAAATCTTACTTATAGTTCATATGCCAACTATAAATGTTTGTCAATATTTTTGTAAAAATATTCAAATTTCTAAGGATTTTATATAGGTTTTATAAAATTTTGGTGATTTTTAAGGAAAAATCATTTTATCCTGTAGAATTTGGGCAAATCATTTTTAAAATAGCAAATCTCATTTTTTGAAAAGCCATGCAAAATTAGTCCATGAGCTAAATTTAGCCACTAAAATCATCCATTGAGCATGCCATTTCTACTATGAAAAAATGATTACAATATACTTCAACAATATTAATTTTTATGGATTTTTACTTTATTTACTTCAGCCTAATACATTTTGGGATTTCTATCTTAATTACTTCCTCATGGTACATTAGGATTTACATCTTCCTCACACCTCTCCATCTGAAGTTGTTAGTGCTTGAAATTGTGACTTCATAATTTAATTATTTATGAATAAATTGACGTGTCACTAGCCTGAGGATTTGACCCATAACCTCCTATTTGTAATTCACAACACTCAACTACTTAAACTAACCCTTTAAACTAAACTTAACCACTCAAACTAACCCACCAAACTAAACCTAACTTGATGATGTCACTTAAATAAATTATAATTTTTCTAAACCATAAATTTGTTTACTTACACATCAATGATATTACATAAATAAAATGAATTCATGTGGAAAATAAATCATATCTACCTACTCCATTATAAAGTTTTCCATGGAAATTTCTTCTTACCATTAAAAATAGAATCATATCTACCTACTCCATTATAAAGTTTTACCATTAAAAATAGAATCATATCTACCTACTCCATTATAAAGTTTTCCATGGAAATTTCTTCTTATCATTAAAAATAGACTAATATTCAATGCTTAAAAAATAAACTAATATCCAATCCTTATGTTAATACTGTCATCTATACATATGTTTTAAGTTTTTATTAAAGTATAACTCTTAACTCTTTATAATGATTCATTTGTGTTTTTTTTTTAATAAAAGAGATGCGTAACTTTCCATTCAAATACTACTAAAAACCGAATCAAGAAGGAGAGATTGTAGAGACGCATTCTCTGCCCTTCTAAACCATACAATCCCCATTCTCTTTTTGCATAGACATGCTTGGAAAGTCGTTGCCTTTAACGTATACATTTTACCCTCTTGGTAACTAAAATTCTTTGCATATATGAGTATTGATGTACGATTTCTAAACTCGAGTTATGGAGAAATATTAAGTTGAATGTACATCTTTTAACAATGGGATAATAGAAATATATGTAAGAAAAGATAAAAGGGTGTAAGGAAAATAATTTTTTTTATTGAAATGGATTATAATAAAGTTATAATTAATAAATTTAAAATGAATTATATTTTTGTAATTAGAAGTCGGTAACAAAGTTTTGAAAAAAATTGGAATCAATTTGAATTTACATATTTTCCTTTTTAGTTAAACAAGGGTCATCTTGATAAAGTTTAAGGAGGTATACATACCCTACTTTCTCTAGATTTGAACTTGTAAAAACACATGTTCCTAACCATTAGGCCCACTAAAGCTGTAACAGTGATCGTCAAGTTCCATATTTGAAGTAGGTCAAATTATTAAAAATAATCTAAAGTGTTTTTTAGAAAATATATTGGCTATTTAACCATAAGATTTTTTAACTTTAATTTAAATTTCATTTTTTTTTTTAAGAAAACACTAAGTTGTGTTTTTAGATGGTATTTGTTTATTTATGAAAGTATTGTAGCCTAGCTTCAATTCCTATTTAAATCTTTAATAATGATATTATATTGGCTTAAATTGCCTATTTTTTTGGTAGTTTTTTCTTTACATTTATTTTTATTTTCTTAGCTTTGAAAACTAATGCCTTTTGTTTTATTAGTAAATTCATAATATGCATTTATGTAGATTTAAGCAAAGGTAATCCTAACCACATTTTCTTGGAAAGCAACGACATAAGCTATACGCACCCTCTAGACGATGAACACAATATTTTGAAGACACAATGTTCTTTGACAATGGTCACATGGCGACATCTTGTGCAAAGGAAAAGACTTTTCCAACTCCAAAAGGAAAAACTTTGAAATCCTTTTGGTGGAAAGACTTAGAGCTAAACGAGTATAGACTACAGATCCAATTAAGACTTTTGAATATGGCTTAGTGTCTATTCCTTCAACGAACAAAACTACTCTAGTGCATACAATAGTGGAGGCACCATGGTGACTGTGATATCATAGGGAAACTCCTATGTTATTGATTCTCAAGCACGTAAGTCATTCTAGAATGAGAAAGAGGGGACATGAAGTAGATTTATTAGATCGAGAAGGGATTCAATGTTGTTTTCTTAAGTGGATGCAGAGAACAATTGATGATGATTGTCATGCCAACACTCATCTAAACATTAGTTAAAATGCAATTTAAACAAATTTAAAAATAAAATGTGAAGGGGTCTAACTTGGATTGTCAAAATGAAGAGTTTGTATCTTGTTTAGATTTATTTTATTATAGTATCTATTAAAATGTGAGAAAAAATAAAGAGTTTGAGATGCAAATCTTTTTCAAAATACAGTTATGAAAATGTTTACAATTTTCATTATCAAAATCCTTCTTTCTTTTATTTTTCTTTCAAAGATGGAGAAACTTATCATAACTCAATTGTTAATCGGTAGTAGGGACAACCATCACTGGTTTCTATCAACAAATTTTGGTTGACTCATCACCATTATTCAAGGAAAACCATGCCCATTGAAATGATCCATGGGTGGTCCATACTCGAGTAAACTTCCACTATCTATCGAATGCCTCTATGTCTTAGATCGTTAACTTGTTTCCTTTTATTCAATAAACATTATCTCTTATCCAATCATAATAATTTTGGGTCTTACTCCAAGACCAAAAGGGATGTCAACGTAGGTAGTATTCACAAGAAAGTCAATATCCCTTGCGGTCATCAATAAGACTACTTCCAATTAATCCTGTGATTTTTAATAACATCTAATCTCAATCTCATACATGAGTCTAGATACTTTCACACTTAGAGTTTAGCCTCTTACCCAAGGAGAAGTATCAAAATCCCTGCTACCATATGATAAATACACATAAAAATGAATTAAAGATTAATTATGATTAAAATATATTATTCTTTTTAATAGTTACACATAAAGATAAATTTAATATTATTATGATTAAAATATATCAAAAATAAGAAAAATAAATACCACAACAAAACTAATTGTGTGGATTGTTTTTTTATATCAATATAATTGTTAACATATAAATATAATAAGGTTTTCCTTAAAGCATATTTCGTTATCACAATCACAATGTTGAAAAAATCTCTCAACCACACACTAATTTAAGAGTGAATTTAGTTTCCATCTAACCATCTCCTAAAACCATTCAAAAAGACTATTCACTAATCTACTTGACAATAACCAATATAATAACAAACTCACTAATTTAAGAGTGAATTTAGTTTCCATCTAACCATCTCCTAAAACCATTCAAAGAGACTATTCACTAGAGACATTATCTACTTGACAATAACCAATATAATAACAAACTTGTATGATTAGATATTAACACACAAGATAAATATGAATTAACTATTTTAACAAAATATATTATTAGTAATAACGTTTTAACTTGAGTGGTGACATATCAACCATAGAACTGCCTCTTTGTCACATGATTGAATATGTGCGCAATTCAAAAGAGAAGAAGAATTGAAAAGAAATGCAAACGAAATTCAAGGTTAACATTGATAACAAATAATTTGTAACGAATGTCATGGACAATGTCTCCCATCATTCAACTTAACGGTCACAAAATGCAGAAATCTGATCTTTTCAATTCCATTCCGAAGGAACCTTTTACCGATACAATTCGAGAAAATCCGTACGAGAATAATTCATTTCAAGCGTGGGATACATTTCATCGAGATCAGGAGACCAATACAAAAAAAATACATAATAATGGTGCATCTATTAGGAGACGAATACAGAGAAAACGCATAATAATAGCGTAGATGCAGCACTGATCTTCAAGTCCAAAACACCACAGAAAGGAACTGTATCTCCATCTGTACAAAATACCCAACAAAAACTTCATGCCTGATATACAACACAAACATTAAAAAGCACCATGAAAGATTCAGACACAGAACCAAATCCCTAATCTGTTAAAGTACTGGCGGCCAAAATGTTCAGTTAATGTAGAGAGGAATTTGTATTACATGGAGCCATGGACAAACAGATTGCAAAGTTAACGATATAGCCAGCACTCCACTTAGACAGAGAGATATTTAGTGGGCAATTTTTGTTATCGTCAACGCTGCACTCAATAATACTGGGCTGGGTTGGGCTGGTTCTCTGTGTGAAACTTTGGCAGTGCTGATCCACGCCTCTCTAGCAAAGGTTACCAATATGACTGAGCAAGAATTGCAGGAGCTAGTTTCGTCTCTTGCGATGTTCGTGGACGAGCTTCCGGAGATGCCAACACTGAAGATATATATTCGGCCAAGATGGGCATTTGAAGGCGGCCGAGCTGCGAATAGAGATCTTAGGAAGCTCGTCCAGGAACATCAAAACGCACAACGGACGAAGCTATCTCCTGCAATTCCTGCTGAGTCATATTGGCAGTCTTTGCTAGAGAGCCAAAATCTGCTGAGCTAATTTATGATTGAGAAGAAGAATAATATAGTAAAAGGACCATTGGCAAACAGATTATTGACTGTAAAGTTAACGATATGCATAGAAACCGCCTTCTTTCTCGGCCATTCTCTCGGTAACAAAACTGAGAGTACCAAATATAGGTGCCAGTGCTACTGACCAGCTTCAAATGAATGGCCATAAAAGATTGTGGATAAGCTAGTACTGCAGAGTAGAATGTACTACAGAAAGTCTATAAGCAGTACACATAAATAATAGCTTTGTTTTATATTTAAATACATGGTCACATGAATCGTCAAGCACAGGCATTGGATGGTTGCACATTCAAAGTGCATTTTTAGCTTTATTTTGTTATGGAGGGAATCCTTAACTACATAGTCATGTTGTCACCATAAGGTAAGTTTAATGGCAAAGCTTATACACCGTGTATAAAGTGCATACCTTAATGCGTTTTAAGGCGTGTGATTGTACTTATTGTAAGGTGCCTTAAGTTGTTGAATGTAAAAATGCAATCTCATCCAACATCATAACTTAAACACGATGATATATAATATAGGTACAAAGTTTTTGGTCCATTTTGCTGCATTAATAGCTGTCGTTTGGAGTTCTCACTTCATATTAATTTATTCGATCAACCCATTTTTTTAAAATTCTTTATTATTTTAATTTTTTCAAGAATGAAATTGTTTATTTTATTTTTCCAATTGAAATTATAAATTTTTTATTGGTTCATAAGTCATGATTTGACATAATTATTCCAGGTATGTGCCAATTTATTTTTTGTAATTGTCACCATTATAAATTAATTTAAAAATAAATCACTGTCTCTACTAACACGGGCTTTCTGCTTCTGCGTATCAAACCAAACATCATACTAGTGGGTGCACACATGCATGCAATGTGCAAGTTGTGAGGGTAAGGCGATGCAAGTTGTGAGGGCAAGGCGATGGGATATTTGGCAATGAGATTGTGATTCAATCTTCCTACCCGATTCATTTGTGGTTGCTAGCTAGTCCCTGCGAGTATTGAAGTTGTAGCTCGGTGGGAGAAATTCAAGCGCTATGTGTTCATACTAGATACCAGAGTTATGCATCAATGATTTGGCCTCTCAGGTATTTCTTCCATGTGCTCCTGCTCCTGATTTTATTTAAAAGGATTATTTCTCCCTCCTGCTAACAATACTCAATACTTAATGATTTTACTTCTACTGCTATTACTTCTACTGCTAAAAAGACTTGAAATTTTTAGAATTTAAGAATACAATGGTTTCTTAAAAATAAGTACCTTCTTTAGGTGCTTGTAGAATATGTCGGTGTTAAGGCTTCCTCTGCTCTCTGCGCTTATCTGTTACACTCCAGCATTGAGTTCCATTCTCATCGTGCTTAACTAGGCAATGAAACACCCAAACAATAAATTCAACAACCTCAATGTCTTCCAGTAAAGCATCGACATAAGAAACTAGCTCATGGAAACCTGAATGGATTGACTTAACGCTGCGGGTCAATCTACAAGCCACACCACAATAAATAGATAATTATTCTAAAAATTATATCTTCAAAAAAATCAGATGATCCACTTTATCAACCATCAAAAACATCCATGATGATGTAATGTAATGTAGATGGATAACTAGCTAACAAAATATGGTTATATGGTTAATACTAAAATCATTGTAAACTGGTTATGTTGATGCCATGCATGGATTCAAAAACCCCCAGCATATAGACAACACACAATTTGAACATTTCTACTTCACCATTATAGTGATTGAAAAATGAAATTTGCATCATTAAAAATAGCCTTCAAAACAACCAAAACATTGGCTTTTATACTAGGCTGATATACATTGTTTTAAATGTGTTTATACTAAGGTGATAAATTATGTTTTAAATGTGTTTATACTAAGTTGATAGATTCAATTTTAAATGTAATTATGAAAAGAACCAAATAATTTCAGAACAAATTTAAGTTTTTCTTTTTTCAATATGAGTATACAACAAGGTCATAGTAGGTACCTCAATTAGACCAGTGGACCCCTCACCTTGACTTTAATTAGACCATCAGACCTCTCAATTCACATCAATATTTGTTTGTGACATTGTTCCTCCATAATGTCTACTATGCTCCTTGCTCTCATTTCATCCTCATATGAATGAATTTTCAAAGCCTACAATGACATGAAAGTGCGGGGATGTGTAACATAAATAATAGCGACACCATGAATATAGTTTGTTGCAAGAGAGAAACATGTATACTTTCGAATAATATCACTCTTTCTACATCCGATAAAGTATTCTAAATTTAATATATTCTTTTGGTTTTCTGTGCACACGTCAAACTCAAATGGAATGGGACCAACTATCCTAATTAATGTTACCAAATGGCTATCAATCTTGTAGATAAAGGAAGTTGGCATTTTGAATACGATGAAAAAATCGTTTTCCAACCCAAATCCCATACGGAAGGATCATGTTCTATCACTAACGTTACCTAAACAAAGCTTCCATAAAAAAATTCATCGCAGGTATCACGTTGCTCATTGCGCAAGAAAATGTTTGAGAAGTGTATTTCAAACTAGTGTAGTAAAAATTTTGATCAATCATAGGCGTGAGTATATACAACAACCTTACAGATTGAGTATATAAATGATAGCCAAAGATGCCATGACAAAACTAACAGACCATGTAAAACTAAGTGGACCAGTCCTATGGTAATTACGTATCCCAGCAAACCTAGTGCAAAAATATGGGTCATCTAAAATTGCATCAAAATAATAGAGAAAAAAAAACGCAAGGGAATGAGCAAATGAAAAAGGAGCAATAACAGTCGTAGCAACTACGTGTATGTAGACAACCATCTCTTTGTGAAAGGAATCTGTGGGAGGTCAAGGGCTAGAGAGGTCAAATTTGAGAAATAAAAGAGAGACATTGGCGAAGGTGTAACAATGTAAAGCTTCCTCCATGTCAAGGGAAATTCCCTCTCTCGCCGTGCGTTGGAACAAGGGAAGAACCCTCTGATGCAACAACATGAATTTCATCTCAGTAATGTTGTGGTTGAAGCTCGTGGAGGAAAATAGAATTGACATGGTCATCCTCAGTCGCCTCTAGGTTTCTATGTCTTAAAGGAAAATTGTCATATCACCAAAAATGTCTCTAAAGACTTGCCTGTAATAGTCGCCCCCAATTTCCTTCAACCAACATCAATGTTCTCGTGGCCAACTCCTTCCTACAAAATTCAGCAGCTTGCATTCAAATCTAACCCCTTGAAACCAACCCCAGCCTGGAAGTGCGCGGACACATAGGGGGTTGTAGCCTCCTTCTGGTTATAGCCAGAGAATTGGGGAGTGGGATCTTCCCTCGGGTTGTAGCCTGAGAAACTAGGGGGTTGGAGACTCCTTCCAGTTGCTGTTGGAAAACAAAGGAAGTTGGTGCTTCCAATGAATGTAATTTTTAAAGACATATAAGAAAAAGAATTATGTGGTTTTCTCCCTCTTTGGGTTTCCACGTAAAACACTGGTGTACTGTGTATGTATGTGATTTCTTATTTGTTCATTGTTTATTTACTCTGTAACTATTGGGTGACAATGCTACATTGATATAACACTTTCCTTTTATGGTGAAAAATGATTAAATTTCTCTATTACGGATTCACCCCCCCCTCTAAGTAATCCAACAAAAGCAACATCAATATGTTTTTCTTCGTATCCACAATCTGATTTCATTTTCCTCTATGTTGCATAGCTAGAGTACATAAATCAGGGATTATACTGAGTTTTTCTATTATCACATAAAATTGTTATAGCAAGTAATATATTTTCATAACCTGTACATTTTCACAACTTTATAGAATTTAGGTTGAAGTTAAATAATTTAAAACTCCGTCACTTTTTTTTTCGCGAAAGCATTCCGAAAAAATATATGGGCAGAGAGTATGAAAAACACTTATGAACATATGGACAATATGCTTTTATTTTATTATTTATAATTATACTTTTGAAACTACAGACAATGAATACCACTCATTTTACCTGGACACGTCGATCTGTCTTTGATTTTCCATCCAATATATATGTATATCCAACATGCAAATGACTATATGAATATTCTTGATAAAACTTTTTGAATGGAGACATTGTACTTATCCTCTTGTATTTGTAAATGTCCTTTTAAGATCCCTTGAACCTCTATCAACAAATATGATTGAGGGAGAACTATTTTTTCACTATATCATTTGTCAAGAAAGGTTCTAGAAATTGAGTTTGCATATCAACAAATAATATCCAGTTGCATTAACATTGTGATACCTATGCAATTACATTTATAAAGTATTATTTGGAAGCATATAAGTTGGTTTTTGTTTCCATATTATATTTATGTTTGGCTCCTGTTATTATCATTATCAATCATGATGTTAAACCAAAAATCTTGTGATCAATCTTAGGAGGAAACTGATAATTATGTTGGTAGAATCTAGGCAGGGCCTAGCTGTGTTTTAGCTATCTCCCATTTTTTATTTATCTATTTTTTATGGACCTAACCTCCCTAACCCCTCACGTAGGTAGAATAATACATTTCCATGTAATAAAGATCGATATTAGTAAGGCCTAGAAATAATGAAGAATTAATCAAATGTAAGAAGACCTAATAGAAGATTTTGCTTCTAGAAGGATCTTCCTCTAGATTGTTCTTTTGGGTAGATATATTTAATATAAATAAGAGTAGAGGGTATGAGAAGTTTTTTGTTTAGAATTATTGTAATAGATCATTGCTTTGTTGGAGGTTTCCCCCTCGAAGAGGAAAGTGAACATTGTTTCCTATCAATAGAGGTATTATTTTAGTGTTTTGGTTTCATCTAATGTGTTGTTCCACTGTTATTCTCTACAATATTTATTTTTTCAACTATTATAATAGATCTTGTACCTTACAAGTGGTATCATATCACTTTCCTTGGAAGAAAATTGTGGGTTATTGTTTTTC
>SNQJ01S0014955.1:113779-142699 GCA_010110895.2 Picea sitchensis | reverse complement strand
AACTAGGGTCCACACCCTACAATGGAATATACAGTGGCACCGTGTTGTTGGGAGTTTTGTCATCGTTTATTCGGTTTTGGGCAGTCTCATCACCTGAAATCCTGCCCTGGTCCACATATCATAACAATGCATCCAAACCAATATAATTTCACATAAAAATATTCATACCCTAATGTTTATTGGCTAGTGGTCATGACATCCACTCTCATCATCATTATCCCATGGCTATTTCATAGCCCATAACCTGCAGATTAGTCTGTAACACAAACTCATACATTTCTATGCATTATCATCATGTAATTGCATACCATAATCATTTCAATTCGGTTTCCTTGTACCAACAACTTAACATCAAAGTTTTCAAGTTAGAAATAGATCTCATAATATCCCATTATTCAATTTTGACACCCATTCATAAAATTATCATTTACCAAATAGATTTCATCATATCCAACATCATTCTAATAGCATTTAAACATTCATAAAATTTACATTCTCACAATATGTCACATCATATACATCATCATCAATAACATTTAAACATTCATAAAATTTACATTCACATAGTAGATCGCATTATATCCATCATCATCAATAACATTTAAACATTCATAAAGGTTCATACATCTTGAACGTTTAAGTGTATCATTTAATAGTTTCACTGTGAAGAGAAAATAATACAAGTAGGCCTCAGGTAATTCTGGTTGTCTAAGTCAAAAGGTGGTGTTACATACACCCAACCTTCAAGAAACATATTCTCAAGGTGGTCAAAAAAGTGAGGGATAGTCTCGTCGTAGTGTCTCGGTGTCTTCCCAAGTAACAAATCCTAGACTATACTTGTCCCATTGGACCTTAACTTGGTCTACCAGACAGTTCCTGAGCTATCAGACTCTACGGTCCAATATGCATAATGGTTCTACCGTGAGGGTTCCCATGTCCGATACCTGCAATTCCTTCCAATTTAGTTTATGTGATTCATTAGCAACATAATGACATAAAACAAATACATGAAAAACATTATGAGTTTTATGCAAGTGGGGTGGCAGTCAAGATGATAGGCAACGGGTCAAATTTTCTCTGGGATTATGAATGGTCCTATAAATCGTGGTGACAAATTTTCCCCCTTCCCGAACCATATGGTACTCTTATTAGGCCTGATACGAATGAAAACCTAGTCTCCCACCTCATAACTTTGGTCGGTCCTGTGTGCATCCGCATAACTTTTCTGCCTATCCTGTGCTTCATTTAGTCTCTGCCTAATATTAATCACCCATTCCTCCATCTCTTCAATCAATTCTGTCCCAATTGTTACTTGATCTTCTAATCTATCCCAACTCAACGGTGTTCTTCACGGCCTTCCATACAAAGCTTCGTAGGGTGGCATTCCGATGGAGCTATGAAAACTGCTATTGTAGGAAAACTCTACCAAAGGTAGGTACTTCTCCCACTGGGTTTGATTATCCATGACATACATCCTAAGTATGTATTCCATGTATTGATTTACTCTCTCAGTTTTCTCATTTGTTTCAGGATGATAAGTTTTGCTTAAGTTCAACTGAGTCCCCAATGTTGACTGCAAACTTGTCCAAAACCTAGAAGTGAATCTGGAGTCCCTATCTGAAATGATCTTCTTAGGTATCCTGTGCAATGGATAACCTCATTTACAAACACACATGCCACATCAGTGACATCGTAAGTGTCTCTAACCGGAATAAAATGAGCATTCTTGGTTAACTTATCAACTATCACAAGAATGGCATTGTGTCTATGAGATGTGAGCGGTAACCCCACAACAAAATCCATAGAGATGACTTCCCACTTGGACATAGGAACATCATGTGGTTGTAGGAGGCTTGTCGGGTGGTGGTGGTTGGCTTTCACTTGTTGACACTCTAGGCATTTGGCGACGAAATGGACTACATCATTCTTCATGCCTACCTAGAAGAAGAGCTTCCTCTTGTTTGCGTACATCTTCTTCACACCCAGATGCGCACAATAAAGTGCTCTATGCACTTCCTTCAGTATGATGCTTCAAATATCCCCATATTCAGGGATGTACATCCTTCCTCGATATCTCAGTAGTTCATCTTCTTCCAGACTATATTCTTCATACTTTGGATGTAACTACCTCTCACTCTGGTGGTTTGAAGTAACCTCTAAATACCAATTGTCTCCTTGGAGTTGCGTCAACACATGTTCCCTCAGATTGATTTTTAAGGGTATCAAGGAGAAGTCACATGGTATCCTTCTCAAGGCATCTGCGACCACATTTTCCTTCTCCTTGATGTACAAAATACCAAAATCGTACTCACTCATAAACTCACTCCATCGCCTTTTCCTGGCATTTAGATCCCTTTGAGTGCAAAGATGTTTTAAACTTTGATGGTCTGTTTTGAGCTCAAAGTTTTGCCCCACAAGATAGTGCCTCCAAAGTTTCAGAGCTAGCATTACAGCTGCCAACCTTAAATCATGAATCGCGTATAGCTCTTCATGTTTCTTCAACTTCCTTGATGCATAAGCTATCACTCCTCCATCCTGCATTAGAACGGCCCCCAACCCTTGCTTCAAGGCATCCATGCAGACTGTGAAGTCATTTTCCATATCCGAAACTCGTAGAATTGGTGCACTAGTTAGTAACCTCTTAAGCTCAATGAATGCACTATCACATTCTTTAGTCCATTCATACCTAACCCCCTTACTCTGCAAAGTGGTGATGGGTTTCTCTATTTTGGAGAATCCCTCCACAAATCTCTGATAATAACCTGCTAGCCCCACGAAGCTTCTCACCTCATGGGATTTTTTCGGCATTGGCCACTCCATAATGGCCTTTACCATTTCTAGGTCCATAGAGATTCCTTCACCAGAAATGATATGACCTAAATAGTGGATCTCCTTCTAGAAGAAGGAACACTTCGATAACTTTCCATACAATTTGTTCTCTCTAAGGCAGGACAACACTACTCATAAGTGTTCCTCATGTTCTCTTTCGATCTTGGAATAGATGAGGATGTCATCTAGAAAGACTTGTACAAAATGGTCTAAGTACTTATGGAATACGTTGTTCATGAGGCTCATGAATATTGTTGGTGCATTGGTCAATCCGAAAGGTACTATGACAAAATCGTAATGTCCAAACCGAGTTCGAAAGGCATTTTTTGGAATATCACCTTCCTTAATCCTTAACTGATGATACCCGGATCGCAAATCGATCTTTGAAAATACCATTGCTCCTTTCATCTGATCGAAGACGTCATCTATTCACAGCATTTGGTACCTATTTTTCACTGTAGCATAGTTCAAGTCCCTGTAATCTATACATAGTCGTAAGGAACCATCCTTCTTCTTTACAAAAATTGTTGGTGCACCCCAAGGTGAGACACTAGGCCTTATTAGCCCTAAGTCCAGTAACTCTTTCAACTACATTTACAACTCACAAAGTTCCAGTGCTATCATCCAATACGGAGTCTTGGAAATTGGTTCTGCACTAGGGTTTATCTCAATAGTAAAATCAAGCTCCCTCTCAGTAGGTAACCCTGGTAACTCGTTCGAAAAAACATCCTTAAATTATGACAATACCGAGTACTGATCCAATGAGGGCCCCTTCCTTTCACTCACTATTCCCACTACATATAGTCAACACCCTTGCCTCAAGCATCGCTTAACCTTCATAGTTGAGATAAAGCATAATGACACCTTTCTCGGTACACCCTGGATCTCTACTGCCCTTCCTTTGTCGTCGACACAAAGCACCCTTCTTGTGAAACAATCCACCAAAGCTCGATGAGCTTCTAACCAATCCATTCCAATGATTAGGTCATATGCCCCAAGAGAAGTGACATATACCTTCAACCTGGTGGTACACATTCCCAAGTCTACTATACAATTATCAACACTAGGTCCTACCTCTTGTTTTTCCCCCAAAACCATCTTGACTTGTTTAAAGTCATCGTGCTCGTAGGCTTCCAACCCACTCTTTTCTAATGCAGATGGTGAAATGAAACTATTTGTCACACCAGAATCAAATAAAATCTTAACATTGATATTATTTAGCGTACCTGATGACTCCACCACCGTGGATTGATGTTCGGCCTCGCAATTATTAACCGCTACATAAATCTGGTGGCTGCTACTTGCTCTTCCCATTAGGGCCTTTCCTTGTTTATTCACAAATCATGATTGTAACTTTGGGCAGTCACACTGGTAATGGGGTCCTCTACACCCCCAACAGGTAACATGAGATTGAACCTACACATTGTTGTGTGACTGTCTCTGAAATGAGTTCCTTCCCCTGGAACCCCTGCCCCTACTAGTTGTTCCATGCGATGGTCGTGGACCTGTCTACGTCGCTGGTGATGAATGAGATGTTCCACTCGATTCCATTGAAATCCCTGCGGTTACTTTCCTTGGTGCGACTCTATTACCATATGGAGGTGGCCTTGAGCCCCCTCATCTGGGAAATGTCCTAGGGGCCTTCCCTACGAATCCAAGACGATGTGGAAAGGAAGGTCTTGTACCCCCAGTTAAGTTCATGTGTTCCTCCACATAATGTGCATTTTCCAAAGCTTCCACTACTGAAGATGGTTTCCACATCCGCACCATAGCCCTTATCTTAGGGCTCAACCCATAGACAAATCATTCTAGGTGTCGTTGGTCATTATCCATATACGAAACATACTTGACCAATTCCATAAACCTAATCTCATATTCTTCTACAGTTCTATTTCCCTGTACTAAGGCATGAAACGCCCCTACCTATTGTTCCTCATAGTAAGCTGGAAGATATTTCCTTCGGAACCTCTCCTTGAAAAGTTCACAAGATACTGTGTCTGGGGTAAGATGCAGTTGTCTTTCTAGGTTTCCCCACCAGTTCAAGGCGTTGTCTCTTAACTGAAAAATATCTATCTTTGCCTTTGAGTTAGACACATAGTCCCTTAAGGAAAAACACCTTGTCATGCCTTCCAACCATGCTTATGCACGTTCATTAGCACGACCCCCAGCAAACTCCAGAAGTTTGATATTTTGCATTTCTCGAGTGATGTCTTCGGGTGGAGGTCCTCCCCCAGAATCCCTTGACGCTTCTGGATTACCCATTCTAGATGGTGGGGGTTCCACTTCAGTCCCTATTGGTTTTCACCCCTTTAAAGTCTCATTTATGGCCTCCAAAGAGCACAGTATGAGAGCTAGTTCGGGCGATGGTGGTGGTGGCATTGGCGGTGTTGGCAGTGCTTACGACAATGCTCCCCTGCCTAGATTCCCTCGAGTCCTAACCATCCTATATGATTTAACCTGCATCAACCAAAGTTGTCAGGGTGAGTTCAAGGATGTTTCAAATTGGTGCTACTTAACCTAGAAAATAGGGTTAGGCATAAGTTTCTTTTACTTGTCTGTAAACAAACATTACTCTCTTTAGGGGATTGGCTAGGTTAGGGTTAAAGCGTCTAAGCTTGATTTCTTCACCTAAGAAAATTATTGACTCCTTCGCCTGGTAGCTACGCTAGCACTGTACCCCACTCACTAATTCCTCTAACTTACCCTCCTAGCACGCATGAAGCCCCCTCCCCCCAGGTCATAGTTTAAGTCCTTAAACTTTTCGGTTAAACCATTTAATGTGATTTTGAACATAGTTTGGGAGTGGCAGAGGAGGATGGGGAGGAGAGGAAGCCCTAGGCAAGCCCTGCTCCCCCATGGCTGTGGTAATCCCAACAACGGAGTTGCAGAGCTATTTGATCAAAATATCGCTTCATGAGAACTCAGTACGTCCCAGTACTTGTTGTACTTTCTCCTTTGAATTTGTGTTGTTATTCCACTTGTTGTTACTCGCTATTACCCAGCTGCAACTCGCTATAATTAATTAAACCATTCTAATTAATTAATTCCTAAAATCATTAGTTGAATTAATTAATTGTTTTAATTAATTGATTTAGTCGAATTAATTTAATTATAATTTAAACAACTAATTATAATTTTAACTGATTTAATTAAAACAATTAATTATTCTTTACATTAAATAAATTTTTAAAACAATTAATTATTTTAAACAATTACTTTTACTTTACACTAAATAGTTTTTTAAAATGAACACATAAAAAAATTAATAATAAAATATGTAAAAAAAATTAATAAAATTAAAAAAATAATAATAATAATTAAAAAAAAACAAGTACAAGCACACACAGATTACATGTGCCCGCCTTGCTTCCTCCAACCCCCCCCCTATCTAAACCCTAAACTTCATCCCCGTAACCCTAATCTTCTCCCTGGTGATTTGGCGCAGGCACTAGCTTGGGAACAAGAGGGCGCCATCCCGTGGCTCCTTCCTCATATGAATTTGTGCAGACTCTAGGGAATTGGTCCTATGGATGGAAGTGGCACTGGGCGTTTAGTGCAAGAGAAAATTCCTCTTGTGGGCTCCTCTCTTGGTTGTGGCTTGTTTGACTCGGCGCTGGAGTTGGCTCGTAGATTGGGTTTGGTAGCTGTGTGGCTTATTTGACTCCGCGTTGAGCGTAAACACAATGCTCCTCATGAGCTACCCTCCACTTGACTTAAAGCAAACTATTTAATGTTTAGTGACTTTGTCTACCCACCAGTATTTCTATTGGGCATTTTGTTGCCCCATCTTTTGTTATTTGCTCTCCATATTTTTATTTTGTTCTTTAATCTCGTTATTAAATCCCTTAAATGAGTTGTCTTATTATTTTCGTTGGCACTAATGGGCATTTCACTCTGATACTTTTGTGATGCTTTGATATTGAGAATGTTGGATAGTCCTAGATTGCACGGTCTATGGGTTTGAGAATGCTAGATTGTTCATGTTTTTTTTTTTTTGTTTGTTTGGTTTTTTATGTAGTTTGAAGAGTTCACTCCCAGATCTGGTTATTATTATCATAAAATGAAGTTGTAGGGAGTAGGCTCCCGGAAGAAGTCGGTGAGCAGGACTGTGAAGGCCAGATTGCATGTTTTCAGTGTGTTAGTTGTTGTGGAGATCATGTGACACAGGTTAACCCCGTAGAGCACTCCATCTTAACCCTGCAGGCTCCCCCTCCATGTGGCTTTGCGCTTGGGAAAACGGGGAAAGTCGTCGTGGCTGCCTCCTCGCCCTCCTAGTCTCGTTCGTTCTCTTCCCATCGGAAAATGTAGGGACTTAAACTCTTATGTCATTTACAGTGGTAGGATCTATTTGTTTCCTGATCTACTATATCTATAAAACTTAACTGGCATTGACACATATCTCAAATCCAACACTGATCATGCAATCTTTCTTGCTAGGGTTTTCTTTTAAGATTTTTTTTTTCAATTGGTCTAGTAGAGAAAGATAATAAAGCAAAAATGAGAGTTTTCATTATGAAAAAAAAGATTATAGGCTTAGAGTAGGGATGTCTAGGTGAATGCTTGTATGGAAATCTGTGAGAGACCTCTTGTGAATGAGGTGGTGACCATACGTTCTTAGGAAATTTCTCCTGTCTTATGTTGAAGAGTCTATTTTATCAATAATGTTTGTTGAAGATTTATGCAATCTTGTTCACTACCTGGTTTCCCAGTTTCCATAGCTGTTGTTACAGTGCTCTAAATTGTTGTTTTGCATAGTTAAATCTATTGCTGTCATAGATGAATCTACAGTTGTTACAGGTAAATCTATTGTTGTTATCATAATGTTGTTATTTCTAGAAGATTTTTTGTACTAGAGATCAACATGTTGTTACGGAGATATCAGTTTGTTATTGATATCAGTTAAGCAGAGGTTCTGATTCAAGAGATCCACTAGAGAAAGTCAAATGACTGTCCCCGAGACACCTTCACCGGATCAACCAAGCGGTGAGATCAGTGCAGCAAAGAAAAAGGAATATGGAATTGCCAATGGGAATATTGTATCAGGGATTGGAGTTGAATTAGGAGGGAAAAAGAGGCAAATTCCATTGGTATCTAATGCTCATGTAAGTCAAAAAAAGGAGCCTAAGCATTCTAACTCGAATGGATTATTTGGGAACAACAACTCTACGTCAGCATACACTGAAGTTTGTTCTTTAGTTGCCCAGAATTTTGGGAGTATCTGTGAAGCCCTTATAGAACAAAGTGTGCCATCCACTCTAAATGTTGGCTTCTTGACTCCTTGTCGAGACAAATTAGTAGTGGCACTGGGATTGGAGTTGTTTGTTGTTGATAGACTTGGCTGTTTTTTTGTATTTTGTATATTAATCTATGAAGTTTTTAGGTAAGGGCTCTGAAAACATCACCGTAAGGAATTTATGTTATAAATGTAATTTGATTAACCTTAGAAGAGGAATATATGTTATAAATGTAATTTGATTAACCTTATAAGAGGAATTTATGTTATAAATGTAATTTGATTAACCTTAGAATTAAGGAGTTATTGGCAAATGATGCAATAGTTCAGTTGAAAAGGCTTGTTTATATATAGATCTGTCTAACTAAAAAAAATGTTTTTTTTTTGGCTTGCAGGCTAAGTGGAGGTGGAGCTTAGAGCTCAGACTTTCATCTAATTAAAGGGTTTCAGGGTTGTTTAAATTTCTGGGTGGGTAGGTAGGCCCTCTACTCTAGATTTTGAACCAGGGCTTTGATACCATGTGTAGGGACCAAATTAATTTAAGTCTATTAAAATCCATAAATTGAAACAGATAAGATTACTTCTACGCAGAAAAACTAAGTAATTTCTTTCATTCATCATATAAGCATGTTAAATTAATTAATGAACAACATTTTCATAACAGAATAAGAATTACTTAACAGAATAAAAATACCTCAGCTCTGATGCTAATTCCTGTTGAATTGGTTGTCCTTTCCCTGTTGCTTTTCCCAGCCTGATGCACTGACTAAACCCTACCCAAAAATTGACTAACCACCCAGCCAGCTAGGAGCAACCTGTCCAGCTCCCTAGCTCCAAGATACTGTAAGGAATCCTGGCCCCCATGCCCAAAACCCCCAGCAACCCAATGCCCCCTACGATGGTTCACCAAAACTCCAGAACCCAACAACAAAAACCAGAAAATATCCAAAACCAGAACTACAATCTTCTCCCTCCCATACTTCTTCCTCCCCCCTCTTCTCATATCCCCTCCCGTAGTACTCTTCCCCCATCATATCTTCCCTTTCACCGACTCTCCTCCCCTCCATTAATTACCTTATCCCCTCCTTTAATTACCNCCCCAAAATCATCCCTCTCTCTCCCATCAGACTCCTCTCGTCATATCCCCCTCCATCCACCGACTCCCTATCCTCCATTAATTACCTTATCCCTCCCATTATTACCTTATCCCATGCCTTTATTACCTTATCCTTCATTTATTGCTTCATTCCCCCCCGACATACGTAAAGTCTTTTAATTAAATAAATTAAAATTATTAAGCCCCTTTAATTCATTACTCAAATCTTTAATGAGTCAATTAATTAATTAATTAATCATCAACAAATATGAACAATTAATTAATAAATAATTAACTAATTAATATTATTAAGAAATAATTATTGTTTAACTAAACATATTAGGACAGTCAAATTACATAATTAATTATAATTAATAGTCCCTATGCATCTATTTAACCAGGGTTGTTACATCAACACATATTGAAATAGATTCACAACAACAATGACACTAGTCTTGTGAAGCAAGATATAATGATGAAATCGTTGGACAACATGCACTACTGCCAATGCAAGCTTCTCAACATGATAATAGTTGAGTTCCGACCCAACTAGACCTCGGCTCAGGTAATAAATCACATTGTCCTTTAGCCAACCATCTTCCTATACCAAGACCATGCCAATGGTCGACTCTGTGGTGGCCAAGTAAAATAAGAAATATTTATTATAATTGGGAGGCCGAAGTTGAGGGGCATACATAAGAGCACATTTCAATGCTTCGAAAGAGAGTTGAGCGGCTTCATCCTAATAGAAAGGGGCTCCTGTTTTCTATAAATGCATGAACCCTTTAGTGATCTCGACATAGTTTACGATAAAACATCGTAGAAAGTTCACTTTCCTCTATAATCTTTGAAGATGAGGGACTTTGCATAGGGGAGGCAAATGAACTATTTCTGCAGCCTTAAGAGGATTGACCGTGGTCCCTATTGTCGAAACTATGAAACCTAAAAGACGACCCAACATCACGTAGAAACGGAATTTGTTAGGATTCAAGTGAATCCGATAGTAGCGACATGATCAAATCTCTTACGGGATCGTGATGCTAGATAATCGATATAAGCCTCGACTATATGTCTAAGGTCGTGGAAAGAAAAACACATGGCCCGCTAAAAAGTCGCTCCAACATTATTTAGGCCAAGAGGCATCTTATTATAAGAAAATGTGCCTCACGGATAGATAAAATTTGTTTTATGTTGGTCCTTGGGTTTAATCTGAATCTGGTTATATCCTTAGAAACCATCCATGAATGAAAAGACCTCAGAGCCTACGCATTCATCGACAATCTGATCAATGAATGGGGTGGGGAAATTATCCTTTGGAGAGGCCTTATTCAAGTCACAGAATTCCATGCACACGCAAATTATACCTTGTTTTTTGTTAAATGGAATGAGATTTGACACCCATTTTGTCAACTGTATAGGGTAGATAAAAACGACTTTAAGTAGTTTTTCTACTTCAACCTTAATAGCTTCTGCTTTTCGAGGATTCACCGGATGAAGATTTTGTTGAATTAACTTGGCGTCAGGATAAGTTGTTATCTCATGTTCGACGATTCTTGGATCGATGCCTAGCATTTCCTCATAAGATTAGGAAAAAAGTCATTGAATTCCTTAAATAAATATGTATAGATTCAAATTTATTCGGGGGAGCAGTCTGCTTTGAAGAAAAAATTCTCCATGACACTAAGGGTTCTAGAGATATCTATAGGGATCATTTCAGTGATACTTTCCATATTACCCTCGGCATAAACTACATGTGTAGCTATATGATTAATAGGACAAGACCTGTATCCATTCATAGTCAACACAAATTCACCTGCCTCTATTATTCTTAACTCTGGGAGGAAATAAGATCTGTGATCGAGATCATCCCAGGTTCTGTCTAGACCAGTCAATGCCTCAAGAATCACCTCATATGAGGGAAATACCAGATATAAAGAATCAATATCGGTGCGGGAACCTTCAGCCCAAATAGGCTCAATAATTGGATCTAACTCATGTTCGGGAGTCAGATCAAGGTTGGTCGAAGCTTGCTAGAGAATAATATATGCAACCTCTGTCGCGGACAAGGGCATGGTCATGCCAGGATTCCCTTTCCCTTCTATCGATATTGATGGGGAAGGAAGAGTCCACGGATTGTGAAAGTAATTCGTTCGGAATGACAACACTTGAAAAATTTTAGCCCTGACATCGCCCGAAGGAGGAGGGTAATCAAAAGTACCCATCAAATCTGGGCACAAACCAACCCCTAAATTGACAATTTTGAGCTAATGGTTATCAATCATCGGGACCATGGATTTCCCCAATGAAGGGTTAGGACAAGAGAAGGACAACTGGTCAATGGTCATGATTCGACCCTCGCATGGAAACAACAAGACCTGAAAAACAGTGGCAACCACTTCATGCATTGCATAGGTCCAACTCCTTCCTAACAGAAGCTTGTATTCGAGAAGCACATCGACCACTTAAACTTCGAAGAACACGGTATTTCCTCCTATCTTCACGGGGAAGGAAGGAATGATTCCATGTGGTCTATAAGAATGACCGTCGAAAGAAATAAGCAGAGTAGGTGATGAAGACAAAACGGGTTGGCCAATGTCCTTCCAGCATGCCAACTACATCACGTAGGTTGAGGCGCCCCCATCAACCACCATACAAAATATATTTCGAATAAAAGATTTCATGGGGTGAGCCACTACTATATGAAACACAATGTTGTAGGGGAGACAAGGTTTCAAGTCAGTCGTATCAAGCATGATCTTTCCCGGATTACAAGTCTCTGCATATCCTAAGGAAAATTATAGAGCCTTTCTCTATGAAGGGAAGCTCTGGAGGACCTCCAAAGCGGACATCACACAAGGGGTTTGTGAAAAATCCTCCACCACATAGTATTTTTGGGTGGCTCTCACATTCAGATTATCAGAAGCTTTCTTGAATTCCCCTTTCGTGATGCATGTCATTGTTTCTCCCAATGTATTCTTGATCTCGAGAGGAACTATTGGGTTTGTGGCTTCTTTACACTTTTCATCATACCCCAGAATTTTGTAATCGTGTGCTCTAGTTGCTATATAATCGTCACCTTTCATCATGTAAACGTTTATGACCGATGGATTACTGGAAGACACAGGGGTTCCCTGACTACCCCCATATGTGCTCAAAGAGGCTTGAGTCATATTTTTCCCATGTCGAAATGGGTTCGTTAACACAACAAGTTGTTACTACACCAATCACGTCTGGGCCTCTACATGTCGAGGGAACAGGTGAGTCGAATGGTCCTCCATGCAAAGGTTACACAGATACTTCAAATTTTTCTTCTATGTTTTCCCCTGACATAATTGTTATTAGGTTTCTTATCCCCCTTACCCTTCTTGTTTTGTTTTTTTTTGTTTCCTTCAAGATGTGGTTGGCCTTCGGGTTCATTGACTGCACACTGTGTACGTCTGATGTTTCAGTAGGGGGAGCAGTCGAACCAGAGGTCTCGCTGGCCGATGTCTGTTGTATCGACAATTGTTGCAATTGATTTGACAGCTGATAAGTGGACTTTCCTTGTGCTAAACCAACTATACCATCGGTATGTGGTCCATACTTTTGTCTGGCCTTGTCAAGGATGGATTGTGGCATGTCTAGAAAAATATCATAGAGTAAGCCAAACTGAGAGTATATCAGTTCGAGATATTTCATTCTCATTATCACCTCCTCCTCTGAAAACACTCTCGAATTTAAAACGTCCTTGTATAATTGTGGTACCAAAGACTTCAGGAACCAATCCAACAGGAAATCTGGTGGGACATATACCTTGATCAATCTCTTCAGATGCCACCATTCTCAGATTTGATTCGAGATATGATCGGCCTTAGTCTACTTAAAGTTGGACAACAATTTAGTGTCGGCATCGTATCTCATGGGTAGTTGGAAATGGTTTAGGAAAACCATTTCCAAGTCGCTAAAGTAATAATATCTTGAGAGGTCAAGCTCAATGTACCATTTTGTGACACTCTCGATAAGAGTGCATTGAAATAGGTGCAACTGTATAGAGTCATCTCGCAGCGAGTTTGATGAGCACCGTAGATGGAAAGTTGTCACGTGATCATCTAGGTCTTCGCCAAGCTTGCCTTCAAATTTTGGAATATCTGAGGAAAAATTAGTTGGCATGGGGGGCCAACGCAGATCATGACAAATCAAGTCATTAAGAAACCTTGACAAGTCTGGCAGATGTAACGTTGCCAGAAACGGTAGTTTGGGCTAGGTATTATGTACAAGAAAAAGGGGGCCTCGAGTTTAAATCGCACCAGGTTACCAGGAAAAGTTAGGTTGTTGGCCAGGGTTGTAATAGGAACCATGGCCTTGGCCGGCATATGGAAATTGTGTTTGCTGGTATATCATATGTTGATTCTTATAATTGGACAACGAGGGTTGGGAGGGTATTTCTCCCTGCATTATGTTCCAAAGGTTTTGGAAGGGGTTTCCCCTTGTCAATCTGACAGGCATAGGTATTGAGCCTTGCCTGGGTTCCATTGACCATGGAAGGGGTTGACCCTAGTCGAAATCCATTAGGAGGGAGTTGATCCCTTTCAGGGACTCCAAACTCCTTATGAGGAGAAAACTCCTACACTTGCCTCATGTGTAGGAATAGTACCCTGCATGGGATTTTGTTGTCCAAAACTAGGGATTCCCTCGGTCAAGAATGAAGCTGACAAAAAGGCGTTATTACCAAATGTGTCAAACAAAGAGAACGACATTGATCCCACCGACACGGTATAAGAAGAAGGTCCTAGACTTCCTACTCTGAACAAGTTGTAGTTGTTGTTGGGCCTGACAGGTGTCTAGAAAGCGCCACCAAGGGAGGGGGACAGAGGAGGTATATGGCCCCCACCGTAATGGATAACGTGATATGAGGATGAGGTGCCCCCAATGAACCCTTGCACAGGATCGTTTGAGCTCCCTGCCCCCATACCTATGGTCTATAGGGTGGTGTAGGTAAGCATGAAGTTCATATCAAAATCAGGTATCCCATATGAAAATGGAGGGCTCGTCGCACTCTATGTAAACAAAGCATTGGTCATCACCGCTGATGGTATCGGACTAGTGCCCGAGGTAGAGGGGTTCGAGACCACTATGGTCCGGACCGACAAAGGTGGGTTAGGAGGCAGAATTCCCCCTTTGGTGGCAGCCATTGAGGGAGTGTGAGGACTCCTGGATGAAGTAGTATCATTTTCTTCCATAGCTTCTTGTAAAACTATATGACGCTCATGAGGTGTTACCCTTGGAGGGACAACTTGTACCAATATTGACATTGAGAAGTCAGTGATTGAAGGGCTAACTGGCCCGAGAGCTTCCGCTCCAAGGTAATAAATAGTAGTTTCCTCTGGATTCAAGTAATATCCTCTTAGAGATAGCTCGGGCATAGTTTCCTGCACCCCGATCACTTTGAATGACCCTTGGTGGTCAATTTTTCACCGTAACGATGGCGGTGGTGGCTCCAATGTAACCGGTGATAGGCCCTAAAGACTTCTCGACCAACGGAGCTCTTGATATTCCACTTTGTGAAAATACCAACGACACAGTAAGGATTTAACTAATGTTTAAAACCAAATACACACTAAAAAAATCCTATCAGATAAACCAAGAAAACCACTATCTAGTTGAAAGAACAGTTACACCGACCAAAACTACAAAAACTTACCGGTGCAAGTGCAACTCAAACACGGAAGCACCCTCCATGTATACTCTACAAAGTGTGACCCAACGACTATCCTAGGTACCATGTTATACCCCTGTATTCACCTGTGTAAGTTCCTAGAATAAAGGAAACTAAGTTTCCAACTCGTAAACAGTGACCAGGTGGGTACAGTCGATAGTCGGGTGGACTGTAATGAGTAGGATAACAAGTCTGAAACATATCAAGGGTATCGAAAGCAAGTGGTCTAGAAGACAAATGAGGATCTCAAATGGATTCGAGGTCCATGAACCTTCGTAGGAAAATGAAAACGATAGTATCCCACGATAGATCCTCAATATGCATTCCCCACAACATTTAGTCCGACTTTAGAGGGGTTATCTTCACTACCTTTCCTCACGTGACCTTGTTTTTAGCCCATGTGTTAGAGGGGGGCCTCAGATAACTTTCAAATCACTGGAGTTTAACACTCCCTAGCTTTGACTCTGATTTTTGTTTAAAATCCTTGAAGAGTTTCCTCTCCAACCTAATTCAAGGCTTTAACCATAAACTAGTTGATTGACCCTACAAACATAAAAGTCTAGTTAACTGTAAATTTAGCATTCATTTTAAATGGATTTTTTTAACTTAGAGGATATGGCAGTGAAACTAGTGATTCTTATAAGAGACAAAAGAGGAGAAAATAAATGAAAAACTAAAATAAAAATTACTTCTAGAAAAATAATGATTTTCAATTAGCTCTTTGTAACCAACTTTTCATAACTAACTATTTTCAAGATATTTAAAAAATAATACCTAAAACAAAATTTCACTCCACTACGAGCAACTTAAGTTCTAAGAAATCAGTAAATAACTTAAAAAGTGAACTCTTTTTCCTTTCAAATAAAAAAACTAACCCTAACTACTTTACCAAAATAAAAATGAAAAATCTTTTTCTTTTTGGAAATGCTTTAAACACGAAAAACTTAAAATAAAATGTTTTCTCTTTTCTTTAAAGCAAATTAAAGGGGGAAAAGAAAATACAAGACAAGACTGAAAAAGACCTTTGGCCCACTGCAGATCACAGGGAGTCACTAAAGACACCAAACAGGCAGATCAACAAACTCAAAGACTTGCCTAAAACCATTTCAGAAGTAAACAGAAGAAATCTTCAAAACGACAAGCAAACTGACATCTAACCCAAGTTTTGACTATAAAAATAGAGGCACTGAACTCTGTCAAGAGACGCTAAGAAGTTAAAAATCTCAATCAAGGAAGAGGTTGACCGCCTTTTTTTAAAAACTATCCCTTCAACCAGGTGCACTATTGAAGCTTAAGCAACCTGCATATGTACATGGGTTGTCTGTAAAGCATGGCGCATATGTACATGTGTTGATCCACAGTAGGCTGTGTACACCTCTGTACTTCTTGAAAAAATAAATAAGACAGGAAAACTGACAGGGAAGGGTGAACTAGTATGGCACCAATAGGTGACCATACCCCTATAAAGACTCAACAATAACTCAAAAGGTACAGAAACCAATCAAACACCCAAAAAATCCCCCAAAACCCTAGAGGCTTCCCCAGTATGGTCGCTAGTTGTTCTAGAGAAGGAAAAATCCCCTTAAGACTACACTAGGGTTTAGAATTTAGGCAAATCACAACCATCCAAAAGTCACCTACTTTTCTAACTACCCCAAACATACCCCAAACTTATACAAGAAAATAAAAATCAAATGGATCGGGTAACTGTACCTCTACTCTGCGTCCGGTGATGATCCTCTCATGCTTGATAGCTTTGCTAAATGCAAACCTACTCCCAGGGTTGGCCTGAAATCAAAGACAAACAAACAGAAAAATACAAGCATGCAATTCATATACAAATAATGGTTAGAGGTTAGAATATTAAAGCATAAACCATTAACAACATTCAACACGCCATGATTTGGGATAGGAAAAGTACTTCTTTTATTGATAATACAATGATAAATTCCAACCAAAGTAGACTACTTCTCCATGAACCTGGTCTGGGATCCTCTTCACCAATATCCAAGTGCACCACCATAATGGCTTCTCCTCTCAACCTTCTTCTTGGGAAGTGAAATGGGTTTCTGATGGAGGAAGGAAGGAAAATTGGGGAATTCTGATGAGATTCTTACAAAAGGGATGAAATTACTTGGGGCAAGGAGGGGATGTGAAACGGGAAGAGTTTCACTGTTCTTATGTTTAGATGTGGAATGAAACCCCAAAACCTCCTTTTATATGGGAAAAGGATGGTTATTCGGTTGGGTGACGGGTTGTAGGCGGTGGACTAGTTGGGAAACTACCCAATAGCCCATAATCTTAATGAATTCCTTGCAACTTTTGGAAGTATACGCGGGTTGTGGTGGTGCAACATGCATACGTACATGGGTTGTAGTGGTGCATCAAGTGTATGTACAGGGTTAGTAGTGGAGAAAGGCGCATACATCTTCAAAAAATTATTTTTTTATAAGAGAAACTCAGTGATGGCTTGGAAAAAAATGCAAGTAACACGGCCAAAGGCTAGGTATGCATGTGTACAGACATTTAGGGCTATAACACTTAGTCAAAGTGTTGTCCCGACACACTCCTTTCTTGGGTCTTCTCCAGGCTTAGATCTCCTCTGAAGGACTATGCAATCCTTGCATTAAAGCTCTGTAAAGTTCCACGCTATCTCTCCTTTGCTTCTGAGTCAGACTTGACATGACCTTCGCACTGCTTACGTGAATTTTGCGTACTTATGCTATATCTCCTGATCTTTGTAGTTTCTCAAACTTCAAAGGGGTCTTCACCCTTTTACTGTTTATCAATCTTTTGTGTCCTCCTAGCACCTTGTGCTCGTCCTCATGACTTAACCCAACAATTTGGATGAAAGGTTGGCTCTATGCACTCAACTTCACCTACCTCCTCCTAGGTCTTGTAATTTCTTGAAACTTAAAGGGTTTCAGTTTCTTTGTTCCTCCAATACATCTTTTCACCCTCTTCCCATCTTGACGCTCTTCCTCCATAGGTTTCTTGTTCTTGTAGCCACTTCAACTCTGGTGCACTCCTTGCGATATCTCTGTGCAGACTTGCACCCGAATCTCCTTTGATTCTTTACCTTCTGCTGTGCCCTCTTGGCCACCTTCTTCCAATACTAGAAATAGAGTTCTTGGACACTCCTTGCACCTGCTCAATGCACTTCTTGCAGAGCCCTTATACTATTCGGTAACTCTAGTATGTTTTCTTTAGAGTGTTCAATGAATCTGATGTGAAATTCTTACAAAATTTTCCCTTCTTATGATATTGACATTATTTTGGTGTTCCCACCTGACACGCTCTTCATTAAACTCGAAACAGAGTCCAAAACCCATTCCTTGCATTGACTTCACAGAGTATTTCAATTACTCTTGTGTGCACTCTTTGCACAAGCCTAAGAACCCAGAACGCTCAGAAAACAAACAGATAGGGAAATGTATTTAATTCATTCAAAGGGAAACTTACATGCACCTAACATCATATCTAAAACATACAGTAAACATTCAAAAAATGAACATTCATCACACATAAAAACACAAAAACCTTATATGCAAGAAAATATGTTTTTTTTATTAATATGAATGGTATGTACAATGTTTACAATGTTGGACTCCAACTCAGTCTCATCTCTTTCTCTTCTTGTCTCTTTATCTCTCTCTACAGCTCTCTCCACAACTGACCGACTAATGAATTTCGATGAAAGATATTTTTTACAAAAGAGTGGCTCCTCGATCCTTCCCTCCATCTACCTACTCACATTCAATTTTATTAAATTATAATCAATGGACCTCTAGTATGAATATGAACTAATCCTATCTTCTGTTTAGCCATTAAAGGCGACTTCACAGGAAGCCTATAAAAAGGAACATATCTTGACTTTCCTTGAGCATTACAACATTAATTCCATTTAATTACATTAAAAAAATTAAATTGGGTTCAAAATGAGATGGTTCTTGCCTCTCTTCCATTGGAACCTATTCCTCCAAGTGCGTCGATGAAATATCTCGATGTCACTTGTTGAGGTGGAGCGATGCTCCTGGATCATACTACTGCACTGACAAAATCATCAACTACCACTCATAAATCCCCTTCTGCTGTTGTTGATATCCTCTTGGGTCCCACACTTTGATGTGGAGTTTTCCATCTACTCCTCTTCCTTCATGATGTTGTTGTTGTTTCCATTCTCTCATTGCAGTCTCTCCTCCGGTCATTTTTCTCTCATTGTTGGTTTCCTCCTGAATTGATATGAACATCATCTTCCTTATCTCCTCTATCACTTTGTCCATCTGGTTTGCTAGTTGGCTTCTTCTTTGCAGACTTCCCAGCTGCATATTCTCTTCATTAGTTTCCAAGTGAACTTATTGGATGTGTTGACTCTTCTCCACTACCCTTTCTCTTAGGGCTTCTAGTCCTTCGCACAAATCAAAGGTAAGATCAGTCTAATCTCCCATGTTGTTTTCATCTCCTTTGTCATTAACTTTCCACTCCACTAAAGATTCCATTTATCTAGTAGTGCCACTGATCTTCTGCTTAGTGATCTCCTCTGACATTTTTCCTTCTGTCAATCCCTCTATCTTTCCTTACGCTGGTACAAATTCAACTTCATCTAGATTCTCCTTGGATTGGAATTCTTCTCCAATCTGCATGATTTCATCCCTCAGGAAGACTACTTATGTTCCTGGAATTCTCGACCAATCCTACAACAATTTCAATTCTTTCTCCCACTGAGCGAGCATCAGATCTGAATGCTCCTCTTCCTTCATCTCCTGGGAAGATATTAATTTATGCTCAATCTCCTCCATGATAGTCTTGGCTAGTTGTCTCTCCTCTTCCGCACTTTCAACACATGCACTTGCCACTACTGGGATGCTTGGAAGGAATATGTTGATTCCTCCAATGATCAGAATGTGCCTATGATCCTCCTCCTCTGTCAACACTTCTTGTTTATATGAACTCCCCTTTGAGTTCCTGAGACATTGACATTGTCTCATTTTCACCTTTTTCAACTCTCTTGGATGATCTAAACTATCAACTACTTCCACAATACTTTCAAACAATCTCACCTCATTATCCTTCCTCACCTGGCAAGATGAAATTTATGTTATTCCCTCTTGGCAGTCTGCGAGATCTTCCACCGATATCTTCTCATTTCCCACCTGAAAATATTAAAGTTCACTTCTACCCTCCTGGAAGTCTACAATATATTTGCTTGATGTGAACCTTCATCTCTACCCTCCTAGAAGTCTACAATATCCTCGACTAATCACTTCTCATTGCCCACCTAGAAATCTAAAATTTCATCTATGCCCTTCTGGAAGTCTATGATATCTTCAACTGATCTATCTTCCTCATCACTGAGGTTCCTTCCAACCTATGGCTCACAAAAGAAAACCATATCTTCTATGGAACTTCGCTTTTCAACATGCCTCAACCACCTCCTCAATACCTGACGTTGCCTCTTGGAAACCAACTGTTGGACGGGCCACTTTGTTTTTTTCTTCAAATTCCATTCATACATCCATCTTTCGCGTGCTTCTTACTGCATATTGAGCAACAACATATTGATATCTTCTCATATCTCCTCAATCTCTTTGTCCATATATGATTTCCTCATCTACTGAAAATATTCTCCTCGACCTCGCTTCTGGCCTTTAGTAGCCATTTTATTCCTTCCCTGCCTTAAGAATGAAACCAGTTCTTCTCACTCATCCCACCTGGATGTTTGCTTCACCTTCTCTACAACTGTGAGAACTATTGTCCTTCTCCTACATCCCTCCTAGTTTTCTACAGACTGATGGACACTTGCAAACAATCCTCACAGAGCATCAATACTCTGTCTTCTCCTCCTTTCCCTGTAATCTACAAGCAAAAATCTGCCCTGATACCACTTGATGGTATCAGAGAAAAAAATCTTCCTAACTGCTACCTCTAAACAAAAACAATATCTCTGATACCGCTTGATGCATACCCCCTCCCTCACTCGAGGTCCATCCAACCTCCCAGTCTAGGATCATTTAAAATCCGGAACTGAATCGGCTCTTCAGCCCCTGCTGAGCCCCAAAATCATACACAGGTCCTTTCCTTTCTTTGTGCAGGTCCAATAATAAACCTACAGACGCTTTTTCTCTAATCCCCTTTTCTCTTTTAAATTTCATTTGGGCCTCATCCCCTTTTCTCTAGAGGAAATTTTCATATGAATAGGGGTTGTGACTAGGCGCTAACATACATACACTAATTTGAAAGCTCTGGGCACTTCAGGCTTCGAGGATTTCTACCCTTTTTATCTCTCAAATCCTCTAAATGGTCAACCAACGAACTGTCAAACAATATGCAGCAAGATCAATGGCCCTCAACAAGCACTGATATCGACGGCTCAAACATTTTCAGTGGAATTTGGGCTTCGACGATATCTGACCGTACCAACACACAACACTCGCAAAGTGCTAAACACCGAACATTGAAATGGATGATCATATGGCTGGTGTCTCCTCCCTTGATCGACGGTTCATGAATCTGTAGCACTTTGGGCTTCAAATATCTTCCCATGACACATTTCCACAGACCTCCCGGATTGTCAAATCAATGAATAAGTTGAAGCAATAAATGGACGGACCTCATGCTCTGATGGATGGACAATTCAGATTTCCATTTTTTGGGCTTTGGGAGTTTTGGTCATCCACACAACATGACCCCTCATATATCCCGACGTTGAAATGCCAAAAAATCTCTCCTTCCTCCACATGTCCCCTTCTTGATTGATGACTAGGATTGACTTCGGTAAAATGGGCTTAACCAAGTCATCCCACTTAACACCTTATTATCCTAGAGCATCGAACTTTGAATCCAATCAAACGACTATCCTCTCTCCACATACTAATGGTCCTTGTCTACTCCACGCTCTGGGATTCAGTGTATTTTGGAGCACTATGACACAATTCCATCGTAGTGACAAACCTTAGGAGTCCTTTATCTAGTACCACACATCCCCACAACTGGAAAATTGTGATGACCTATGGCCTTTGGGCCCTCGAGTGTCCTCCTGACTCTTCACTGTATTTCCTCCAGAGTATCAAACCTCCAAATTCAGCGAATTATTGCCACATGTCCACTGCGATTAATGGATAGGATCTTCTCCGCCCTTTGGGCCTCTAGGAGTTCTTGACTCCACGGAACCTGTTTCATCTGGAGTATTGGACATTCAAAAGCCTAGATCTGTTGACACGTGTCTCTCGCACCAACGGTCACGATGAGCTCTACTGTTCGAAACTCTTAGTGTCCTCGACTCGACCCAACATATAACTATGTCCCTCCAGAGTGATACACCTCCAAAGCATGGGATCTGTAGCCATGTTTTCCTCTTCAATCGATGGTCGATATCCACTCCATAATTCAAAACTTCAGGAGTTTGACGAACTTTCACTCTAGCACCACTCTTCTCCTGAATAGTTGGTATTCCAGACTCAATGATCCACTGATGCATGTCCCTTCTAATCAAGGGTCCAGATTTGATTTCGGAATTCAAAACTTCGGCATTCCATGCTCCTCTGCACTCCAAATATTTTGAACACGTGAAGTCTGAAGGACTTCCCCTAGTATTCTCTGTGCAAATCTACCAAATCTGATGGCTATAGGCTCTTATAGCTATCTCTCAAATGAATCTCATCCGTCTGTCTACAATATTCACTAGCTCCTCCTTTGGGCTCGGTGTATGACTTATGTCGAATGTGTGGAGTCTGGACAGACTCACAACATTAAACTTCATGCTAATTTACCAAATATTATGGACCTAGATGATTCCAACTCCTCCCGAGATGATCTTTGACGATGTTCCTCCTAAAACTTTCAAGTCAAGGTGATTTGAAACTCAGACGTCTCCTCTGAACCATTCAAATTGTTCGTACTTAGAAAAATTATGTCTCCTCCTGTGATCACTTGACCTCTCTACCTCTTATGAGCTTTGTTCCTCTGAGGGTTCATAGACCTCGAGTGCACTCCTTGCTTCCCTAGAAATTGAGAAAGTTTTGGACTTAGAGATTTTTATGAAAATCCCTTCACACAATCCTTGCGCTTATCTCCTCGAAGACCTCCTCAACACTTAGTCAAATTGTTGTCCTGACGCACTCCTTACTCGGGTATTCTCTAGGATTAGTTCTCATCTAAGACACTATGCCCTCCTTACACCAAATCTCTGCAAATTTTCACGTTATCCCTCCTTTGCTTCTGAGTCGAACTTGACTCATCCTTCTCACTCATTGTAGACACTATCCATACTTACGCTATCTATCTTAAGCTTTATATTTGCACGAACTTCAAAGGAGTCTCGACCCTTTGACTCTTTATTAATTTATCTTGTCATCCTAGTACCTTGCACCCATCCTCCTGAGTTCGCCCAACACTTTAGATGAAAGGCTAGCCCCGTGCACTCAACTACACGTACCTCTTCCTGGGGCTTGTAATTGCTTGAAAATCAAAGGGTTTTAGTCCCTTTTTTCCTCCAATACAACTTCTCTCCCTCCTAGCAACATGACACTCTTCCTCCAGAGATTTTGTGGACTTCCAGCCACTTGACCTTTGGCGCACTTCTTGCGCTATCTCTGTGCAGACTTTCACCCGATTATCCTCCGAGTCTTTACCTTTTGGTGTGCCGTTTGGGCCACCTTCTCCCAGAACTCGAAATAGATTTCTAGCGCACTCATTGTGCCTACTCAATGCATTCCTTGTAGATCCCTTAGAGTATTTAGTAACTCTAGTATGTCTTCTTCAGAGTGTTTAATGACTATGATCTGCACTCCTTGCACATTTTTCCCTTGTTCTGAGTTTGAGGTTGTTCTGGTGTGCCCACTTATAATGCTCTTCCTTGAACTCAAAACAAAGTCCAAAACGAACTCCTCGCGTTAGCTTCACAAAGTATTTCAATTACTCGGGTGTGCTCTCCTTGCACAAGCCTAATCATGGTCCATCTTTATTTACATATATCACGAAAATAATTCTTCTTCCATAAGTAAGAATTACGAACTTTAGAATGAGTAATTTACTATGTGGAAACTTGTGAGTATGACTTTCTTTTGTATACCTAGAGTTCAATGAGCTCCATTAAAATTTTACCTAGATACTATAAAATTGCAAAGGTTTTACAACACGAACAAATATCGTGTAGTCTAACCTTTAATTGGTCTTAAGCATGACTTAATAGGGAAGTAGTTGTGTAGCATATATATACATATATACATATCATGGGAGTTATCATCTGAAGGTAAACAAAGGCATCAAGTTCTAGTTTCGAATGCATACAACTCTGCAATGACCACACAAAGTCAGTTCTTAGAATGCAAATTTGTTTGGAGCGACACTACAATTCTAGTTTCTCTAGTTGACAATTAATCCACAACGACTATATATCAGAATTCAACTCCGTATTTACAATTAAATATGGTAGTGACCATAATAAGTTTAAACTTTGGATTTGTAATAAATTTTGTAGCGACTAAAGAGTCCTAATTTAAGAATTTCAATTAATTATCTAGATCCACAAAATCTAATCTTCGAGATGTCAATTAAATGATAACTACCACTCAAGTTCATGTTCCATAGCTACAAACTATTTATATAGTGACCACCATGATATTCACTCAGTATTCGCATATAATTTTTTGCAACGATCCCAACAAATTTTAAATCGAGAATTCCCACTAATTACACGTTGATCTTAAAAAAGCTCAACTCAAGAATGTCAATCGATTTTTTGTCGTGATCCTACAAGTTGTACATTTTCAAATTTACACTTAATTTGTACAGAGGCCCTACAAAAGTTTACTTCCTGAAATTGCAATTAGATTTTTCAATTACCAACGAGACTCTAAATTCAGGTTCTTACAATAATTTTCACAAGGACCACATGACTTATAAATTCGGAATTANATTTACACTTAATTTGTACAGAGGCCCTACAAAAGTTTACTTCCTGAAATTGCAATTAGATTTTTCAATTACCAACGAGACTCTAAATTCAGGTTCTTACAATAATTTTCACAAGGACCACATGACTTATAAATTCGGAATTATAAATAATTTTTACAAGGTTCTTACGAAAATCTATTTTCAAAATGCAAATAAATTAGGCTAAATCCATACAAACATATAACTTGGATTAAACATAAAGTTTGCAGTGACCATACAAAGTTTTAACTTGGGCTGGAATATAATTTTTTACAAGACCATATGGAAATCAAATTCGAGTTACAAATAATTGATGACGATGCATTATTTTATTTCCAAAATTCATTTTATATTATGCAGCAATCTTAAAGAATTTCATTCCAAGATTGCAAAATATTCTTAGACACCACACAAATATCAAATTTTGGAAGGCACATATGATTTACGATGACCAAACAAAAATTCCAATTTTCCCAATGCAAAACAGTTATATAACGATTGTGATGAATATCAAATTCGGGTTTTGCAATCGAGTTTACAACAGCCAAATGACTACTAAATTCTGGAATTTCCAATGAATTAACAACGCCCAAATAAAAGATTTAAATAACTTGATGGTGACTCTAAGCATTTCCAAATTCTTCAATTGCAATTGACTCGATATACATCATATAAATTTATAAATTCAATAACTCGGATTTTCTGGGCAGCAATAAATAAATTTCAAATTCTAAGATGTAAACTAATTGGCAACGAATCAATAAAAATTCAATGGACAATTAACAAAATCGCTCTACGATGAACTTATAAACTTTTTTTTTTTATCCAAAGATACAATATGAATTTGCAGCGAATATAATTCATAAGTTTCTAATTACAAATTTACTCATTGAAAATATAAAATTCATCATAAAATAACGGAACAAGGAAGATAGAGATTAGACGATGTCCTTCAAATACTTGTGCTCCTCATGCTCTCTTACTTTCTAATCACCAAACTTCATCAGTAACTCTTAGCCAATGCTAGGGGTATTCTTCTTCTCCCTTAGAACCCCGAGCCACAAAAGTGTCACACACAAGAAACCAGCAAACAATAGCTCCAAGGCTTGCCTTGTAAGGAAGAGCTTTTACTCTTTCTACAAGTTTGGTATTCCAACTCTTACAAGTCCACAAAATTTTTGCAGCATAACATTACCAAGAATAAGTGAGATCAATTTCTCTTCTACCTCATTTGCTTTATAGAAAAATCTTCAATGGCACATGCCCTCATGCACAATTAATTATCTTTTTAATTAATTTAATTTAGTATTATTCACCCACACACTTGTCACCCTCTCCCCAAGTTGCACAAGTAATTACCATTTTTATTTTATTTAAAAATCAAATTTTCCACAGATTCCCCAATGTTTTCTCATTTTCTCTTTTAGTTGTCTCTTTATTCCCCACATTCTCATTTAATGAGTGTCCCCTACCTAGATCTTAGTTATAGTTCGATTAGGAGTCTTCTTTTAGTTAGACTTAGCAATAACTTGACTCAAGATATTATTCTATGTGTACACCTATTCTCTCATGTTTTTATTTCTTTCTATCTAAAAATCCTTTTTATTTATTTCATGCACACATGTGCATTTTATCCAACCTTTAAATTTTAATCAACTTTTTCCTAGAGTTTGATTTTCTCTCATTTCTTTTAATTTATTTAATATTTTTAATTATTCCCTTACTTAAACATAAACTTAGACTTAGGAGTAGGCTCTGGTTAGGATCCTAAGATTATAATTTATTGATTAATTAATTATTTTGTTCTAACATATTCTAACCATTTCAATCTTTTCTAGGCCAACTAGATTTATTGACTCATGTTTTTAAATTACACGATGTACCTTTCAAAACGCACTTCCATGCTCCAAGGGTGTCACTTGCCTTTGACTGGTTTTGGAAGTTTGTCCAACCCTTGGAGGAAACACTCCACTTGGTAGAACTTGTGAGAGACTAAGGGATTCTAAAAAATAAGAACTCTTCCTTATTGTGTTCCCCTTATAAATAGTTGTGAGAGATTGTTTCAGTCCACCCTCATGACATCGTGGGACTATTGAACTTGGTAATCTATAGCCTAACATTTAGACCACAGCGGGAGTGCTAGTAGGATGTGACAGGAAAATTTCCACACCTCTCCCTCAAATGTCTAGTTTTTTGAATGGCCCCTTTAGTCCTTATGTGAGTTAGATTAGCAAGAATCATCAAGCCTGCATCCACTGAACAAAACAATGCGAGTAATCCATATACATAAATCATATCGAAATCACTCATATGTCAAATGTGTGATAAATGAAATGCTAAAAGAAATATAATCCACTCCCTCACTCAATTGGAAGTCCAAGGAAGTCCATTGATGCCATCAACATCCATAACTTGTCATGTGTCATGCACACTTAGGAAAACTCATCAATAACATATGCCAATACATATACATAAAAATAGATATAAGTCAAAATACATCATCATCATCATGTAGAACCCATAATCAAAACGAAATCATAATATACCATAACCGGATCACTTTCACGCAAGTGTCCTCAAAGAATATTTCAATAAAAGTGTGCTCAGTAGACCATGATGTTACATACACCCCGTCTTGTTTTAAGCTTCATCCTAAAGTTTGTATAGTATAGATGATGAAATTAAAAAAATGTATTTGACATATATCTACATATCTAATATATCAAACAAGTAGGGAAATTGTTGACACATCTCATATGCGTCCTCTCAAGTAGTTGAGTGTGGACTATAGTTGTCCCACTAGATCTTGACCCGATCGACTATTCAATGTCAGAGTTGTTGAATGTGATGGTTCAGAATGTGGATTGGCTCCACCATGAGAGCACCCTCATCTAAAACCCGCAAATAACTCATTTTAATAACATGACAGATAACTAATATAATGTCGCAAAATAAATACATGAAATAGATTGTGCATACGCGTTAAAGAATCATGCAAGGTTGGTTGATAAGCCATGGTTCCCTTATTTTCCACAACTTCGAAAGGTCCCAAAAACCTAGGAGAGAGTTTATAACCCTTTCCAAACTTGATCGAACTCTTGTGTGGTTTTACTCACAAAAAAAAAATCGACAACTTCATAACTCCATTCAACATGATGAAAATAAACATAACTATTCTGCCAATCCTGTGCTTCTTTAATACTTTGTCTTATTGATTGCATATTTTCTTCCATTTCTTGGATCACTCCTAATCCTACTAGGACCCTATTAAGTACCAAGGACCTAAATACAAAATACCACAATAATATGAAAGATATATGAATCCAATCACCACCCAAGATATATGGAACAATATATAAAACGACCACTTTATTATATCAAACAATTAGGGTAGGGAAACAACATATAATGGATCCTAAATTATGGAAGGGATCTTGTAGTGTCCCCAAGGCCGAGCCCCGTTGTAAACCATGTTCTAAAAGGAATTGTAATTATGTTTTATAGGCTGGTGAGCCAAGTTTTTATAAGCTGGATGCTTATGTGTTTGTTAGGCCAGGGAGCCTGAGTGTTGAAGGCCAGGAGTTTGTTGTTGTATATATAATCACGCCGAACAATTAATAAAATATAAACACCACCATGTGCAGACCAGCCACGATGAATGAGTGAAGGGGGACTAATAATCCATAGAGTGGGCAAGGAATTAGGGGCTGGAAGGTGAGAAAAGGGGCTAAGCCTAGGGGGCTTAAGCCTGGGAATAATATTTTAATATTATCCCAAAAGACATGTGCATTTTATGTTTTATCCTAAGTTTTTGGTAAGGGAAGAACATACAAGGGAGACGCGTGCTGGTGGAACACATGCAGTTTCATGGGTGACAAGTGTCAACCCTGATGCATGCGAATAAAACGGCCAGGGTGAGCCGTGAGAAGTGTTCCTTCCCCATTCTACCCGATTGTCTGAACGCGTATGGAGCCCTGGATAGTACTACCAACCCGAATCCTACAAAGAACCTTCGTGCATCCCTATGATTCGAAAAGTCTATGTCTGGCTCTGAGAAAACCCGTGTGTGCATTCCCAGAATGAGAAGCCTGTGTTGATTTCGGGAAAGAGTCTGTGTTTGTTCAAAAAAAAAAA